>JARKIC010002124.1:0-76025 GCA_029378375.1 Mycena olivaceomarginata | reverse complement strand
TTTGGAACTGGGAGAGACAGGCCCCGATACTCGACACCGCCCATCGCAACCTTGAGTGAGGCGGAGGTACCGCCGGCGGACACACGCGCCGCCCTTGCGCGCTCCCAAGGCTCCTGATGCCCGCGCGGCCCCCGCATCCTCGTCCATGGCGCCGTCCTCGTCATCCTCCGCTGTGCGCGTCGCCACGGCTCTGATGTGCTCGCAGGCCCCGTGTCCTCGTCTATTGCGCCCATGGCAGGGCCAATGGATCCGCAGCTTCTGCAGCTGCTGGGGGCGCTGAAGCCTGAGCAGATCTCGGCGATGATAGCTGGGTTCATGCAGGGTGGAGCGCCGCCTTGAGGGATCTTGGGCCTGGGCTGAATTTTTTGTTTGTTAACATGTACTGCGTCGGAGGCTCCGCTGCCTCCTTTTTTTTCGGTATCACCATCAATCGTCGGACTTGCGCTTCTCCCACTCCGTTTCTCTCGCCTCTCCCCTCCTTCTGTATATTTCCCCCTCCCTCCTGTATATTTTCCCTCATATATCATCATGTATCGCTCATCTTGCTATCTTGCTATCTTGTGTATTGTTTCTGTACATACCCCATCCAATCTCGTTCCGTCTCCATCATCTTGCTATATCTTGTTACTATCTGTCCATCGCTACGCCGTTGCCGACCTATCTTGTGTATTCGTAGGTTTTTGTTTCCATTTTGTTTTATCGCACTGTATTGTACATACACATTGTAGCTAGAGCAATGTTACAATGTTGTACATAACTGTCGCCCATCTCATTCTGAGTGATTCTTGAGACGTTTAGGTGACCGGCGCCTCCGTTGCATGTGTGTTGTCTTTTTAAAGCAAATTTCAATGATCTAGACACGGAACGGCCATTCATTTCAAGCTATGCACCGCTTAGATTGTCGGGAAGTGGGCTGCAGGTAGGTAATTATATGAGTCTTCAGTGGCCGGTGCCTCCGGTGCCTTCTCGTTTCAGATACGATACATTTTTTGAGGTACGCACCGCTCGGATCGTCAGGAAGTGGGCCGAAACTGGGTGCAAGTGGGCGCAGTGGTCAGCAGCGAGTAAGGCGGACGTACCGCTTAGATTGTCAGGAAGTGCCGCAACTGGGTGCGAGTGGGCACAGTGGTCAGCAGCGAGCACAGCGGACGGTGAAAATCGACTGGTGTTGTGCTATGGATCTGTGCAAGGAAGAATCAGCAGACGGACTGAGGGGAAAAGCAGGAAAGTGGGCCGGAGGCACTAAGGTGCATGATGGCGCACGCTCGGCGGACAGCAGTGAGCGCGGCGGTCACCGGTCAGCATGCGAGGCATGTGAGGGGGCTAGGCGAACTGGTAACAGGTGCAATGTCAGGGTGGAGGGCGCCACCGAGGTCTATGATGGCGGCAGCAGGTGGCGGGAGTGAGCGCGGGGGGTCACCGGTCAGCATGTGAGGGGGCTAGGTGAATTGCTAACAGCGATGTGGGAGGGCGCCACCGAGATCTATGATGGCGGGCAGCGGGTGGCGGGACGGAGGGGGGCGGGGGGCGGCAGCGAGGGCGGAGGCAACGTGAAGTTGTCGAAGCATCGGCTCCGCATTCCGCACCTCCGATGTACCGTCGTGCGTCATCGAAGCATCGGCTCCGCACCTCCGATGTACCCTCTTAGGCCATTTGCTGTCATACAAGTTAAATGGCCTAACAGGCCCATGCCGTAAGGGAAGAGGCGGTCCCTCAGGTGGGCGGCGGACAGGTGATCGAGCAGGAGGCGGCGGCCGGCGGGCAGCGAGGTATTCTACCCATTATTTGCAATTTTGAGGCGGTCGGGCGGCGGAGGGGCGGCGAAGGTAAGGGAGGCAGCCGGCGATGGCGCTAATGCACTCGGGCGGCGTCGAACGTCGAAATGGCAGCGAGCAGGTCGTTGGTGGTACTAGGGTACTAGGCGGCGGACTCAGGAGAGGCGGCGGCTGGGTGGTGGGTGGAGGCGGAAGGAAAGAGGCGGTAGTGCCACTGATGGATCATTGATCCATCGCCGAATGTTCCATCCTTGCCTCAAACACCAGGTTGTTTTCATACAGAACAACCTGAGGTGCGTGCTCCCGAGTGTGCCGCCATTGGTAATCCCTGCGAGAGGCCGCGACCCATTCCTAACGGACGTCTATTGCCTGGGGACTCTCATCCGGACCGCGTCAAGTAATTACAGCAAAACCCTGTCCCATTCAAGCTTTGAATTCTTTTCCCTCCATCTAGGGCGACGAATTCATGAGCCGAAAGCTTGGATTCGAGTTCATGTGTCCGCTCGTGGCAGAGATGTTCCAAACCGATCCGTCGCAACGCCGAAACATGGATGAGGCCGTCCAACGTTGGCAGCCTCAGCAGTTGGAAGCTTTGCACCAGGGTAGGCGTCAGACCTGTCGGTCGTCTATGATATCCTGCATTGGCTCCGCCGTATCAAGCTGATTCACGAGGGCCTGCGGTTCTAGCTCCTCGTTAACTACATTTTCTTTCAATCCCAGAATTTCTGCTGACAGGCGGACACCAAGCCGGCAGTCAACCACAACCATTCCGTCAGGAAAAATACAGGCCTTGCCGGATGTGGTAGCGCTGTTGCAGGTTCAAGTTGGTTCACGACACTACTAGACCCCTCTCGCCCGTCAGCGTCCTGTCCATCGTCAATGTCGACTTTGCCATCTTGGGCAATTCGGGCCGATCTTCCCACAGTTCAAGTTGACATCAGCGCGATGCATCATCCGCTGACCATGTTTTGTATTTCGTTCAACGTCGTCCTTCCGGAGCCATCCACGGATCCGTGAGAGTTTCAACAGATCCAAATCTATAGCATAAGAAGATGGTGTCATTTATCGTCCATGCACTTTAAAACGGCCGCTTCCTCGGCTCGGGGCTCCGTCTCACTATCATGAGCACCGCAACTCAGACCCACAAATACACCCGCACAGCGATCGTCACCCGGCGCTGCACAGGAATCGGGCGGGCATAAGCTTGCGCCTGGCAGCTGACGGCCTCGACGTAGCCGTAGCCGACCTCCCCAGCCAAATCAACGCGCTCAATGCGGTGGTGGCGGAAATTCAGCAGCTTGGACGCAAGGCCGTTGCAGTTATCGCCGATGTGTCCAAGGAGGACGAGGTCAAGGCGTTGGTCGAAACCACTGTGTCTTCTCTTGGCCGGCTGGATATGGTAAGTCATGCATAACATTCCGAACCGATATCTGGTATCTTTGCAAACATCGCTAGATGGTAGCCAATGCCGGGATAGTGAACGGACCTGGAGGAGTGGTGTCAATAATGGACGGTGAGTTGAAGTGTCGTATTATTGTAATGCTTGGTATTGATGAACCTCAGCCAATGTTGAGAACTGGCAGAAAGGCTGGGATGTGAATCTCAGAGGGACTCTGCTGTGCTACCAGTATGCTGCCCGTCAGATGATCAACAAGGTGCTGGGGGCCGAATCATTGGTACGCCTTTCACCTGACTTTGACATTGATAAGGCGAGTCTGACATGGGTAAATTGTAGGCGCATCTTCGGTTTGTGGACAGCGAGGTGCGCTGCGAAATCCAACCACAGACAAGACCTTCCTTAAAGTTGTCGAATCTTTCCAGGATAACCCCAGGGAGGGTGTACGCTCATAATCTAATGCCTCACTTCTGCCCACTAATAGGTTCAAAATGAAATAAAAACTGGTGTTTTCATGCATGCTTTGGTACACGCCCTATCACCATCTCAAGTTGCCCATGTCTTGGAACACCTTGAGATGGCTTGGAACAGTAGCCAGCAGTAGCCCAGTAATTTTTACATGAGATGTTATTCTGTACTTACTGATCTGAACCCCACGGGTTGTGTCTTCTTTGTACTTGTATGTGATAGGCACACCCTTCACGGCGCAGCGACGGGAGTGGGTTCGAGTTGGCGCAGATAACATAAGCTGAGCAATGTATGATGTCATGGTGGTGCGGCTGGCATAAATGAAGAGCATGGTGTGACAGTTGACACACCACTCTTCCTCTCAACCACCATCAGCCCATACTGCCGACTGTGTCCGTCCAGGGTCCAGGTACGCCGCCGCTCCTTTCGACTTCTCTCATTAACCACCATCCGACAGGTACACTATCACCACTACCACCGGCGATTGAGGGAGAAGTTGGAGGGCAAGGTGCTCACCTGGGTCATAAGCAACCCGCAGGCCACTGTGTCTGTCTAGGTGCGTCGTTGCTCCCTCCTAGAATACAGTGCTAACCTGTTTTCCGCACAGCCATCATCCATTCATGGTTCGCACAGCCACATATCGTGCATACAGCGCTATTTGGTAAGCACGTTCGGCGGCTCATTCCACATGTGCGTAACCTTTACCTCACCATAATATCTCATCCTATGTCGTGCGTACTTTGTGTTGGTAGCAATATCTTTTAAATAGCCCAAATAAAATTGATTCTGTATCTTTCAATGTTCCGAGAGAGATAAATGAATGAGCCACGGTAGCCAGGAAGCACAGTGACCAGCCTGCCGTACATACATCGCTTGCAATGGCTTCGGTGGAGTGCCAAGGTTCCCTGGCATTTGGGAACCTTGGGAGTGCTTGCCATAACCTAAGTCGTATGCTGCAACTGACATAGTGGCATATGACCTTGGGACGACTTGGAACATCTTCAGACCCGATGCAAGACAAATAGGATTTTTCCGACATGGCAGAAAGGCTGGGATGTGAATCTTAGAGAGGACTCTGCTGTGCTACCAGTATGCTGCCCGTCAGATGATCAAACAAGGTGCTGGGGGCCGAATCATTGGTACACCTTTCACCTGACTTTGACACTGACAAGGTGAACAATACGAGTCTGACATGGGTAAATTGCAGGCGCCTCGTCAGTTTGTGGACAGCGAGGGTGCGCTGCGAAATCCAACCACGGATGGGACCTTCCTTGAAGTTGCTGAATCTTTCCAGGATATGTGGGGCTCGGTGGTTACTGCATATTGAAGGCCGCCATCCGTTCAATGACTCAAACCACTGGTAAGCACCTGCCAGCGTTCCGCCCCAGTTTATAAATTATAACAGCACTGGAACTGCGCGAACATAACGTGACGGTGAATTCCTATGCCCCCGGCGCTATCGATACCAATATGAGTGCGTGTAGCGTTTGGGATCTCGCTCATCTGACTCACACCACCTTCTCAGTTGCCAATCCTTTGGACAAAGAACACGGCACGGGATTTGGAATCAAACAAGTGAGCCTTATAAATGAATCGCTTGCCGTACTGGCGTTGATTTTGCGGCAGCTCCTCAAACTTGGGGATGTTAGAACAGGAACACCCACCGACGTTGATAAGCAGGCTATCTGGCCGTGCCTGGAATCTTGCTTATGTTGGGATTCCTGTGCAATACCAGGTTAGATGTACATCTCCAGGATTAACATGAGTTCCGAATGGTTAATCAGGCACATCCTGCATGAGGGCTTAATCAGCCTGCCCGAGAGAACATTAATCAGAACCTCCCATACTGATTAAGGCTCGATTCAATGGGTTTAATAAAAGAGTCCTTATAATCACTTGATTAAGGCTCTGTGGGCCAACAAATATCAGGGAACTTAAACATCCACTCTGAAGAACAAGTGTCTATCAGCAGAGATAGATCTGTGGGATTTAATCACCTTGTTGTGGTTGATTTGGACTATTCTGGGGACGTGTCTGGACACATGATAATCACCGATCAATGTTGCTATCCCAATATGGGTTCTTGACCTGGGCAAGGCTTCATCGGTGTATATCTCAACAACTACTGGGCGGTTCGGGGAGATTAGGGTATCTACAGAAAGCTGATACCCAACGCTCCTTGAATCTGAAGGTGTTAATCAAGGGACTTTAACCATTAAACTGGTTCAGCTCCGTTACCGTCCCAAATTGGGTTCTTGGCTTGACCAGGAATTGACGAGGTTATATCTTGGGAACCACTTGGCGGATTAGGGAGTTCTGGGTGTCTACAGAAATGGGAGACTCAGCGCTTTCTGAATCCAATGGTCCGAAGGGCAGGACAACACTATTTAGCTTGGAAGTTCAATTGAGTCAGACAACCGATCGGAAACAAGGAGTTAAATGGCAGATCTTTAGCTTACTCAGGTAGTGTAATTAGAGTAGTGTAAGCGTAAATGTACAGTATATAAGGAGGGCAGTCCTAGCATGGACGCACTACTGCAGGGGTGGTGGCACAGGTGCTAGATCCTAGTCTCATAAAGAGACTTGGATCTAGTGCTTGTGGCACTAACATTGGGGTGGCACAGGAGCTAGGTCCTGGTCTCAATTAAGAGACTTGATCTAGGGCTTGTGTTACAACGGGTAGTCCGTGCTTGTGATCCTGGACTGGTTCTATTAAGAGCTTTGCTTCGTTTGCACAATGTGATTAATATGTCTTGCCTTCGGTGGAAGTAAAACACATAATTTGGGATCGTGATTAAGATGTGTGAAGGGATTTGGGATTTGGATTGAGAACACGGCACCACTACAGCAGCCTTGGAGGGCTTATTACTTGGGATTATGGGATACGGTCGAAAGGGACCTTAAACATCAGTAGCCTTGGAAGGCTTATATTTGGGATTATGGATCGGTCAGAATGGACCTTAAACGATTTGGTAGCTGTGAAGCTTTGCATCTAAAATGTTGTTGGAATGACGCACTCGGTTGACTATGCCAAGAGAGGGTCTTAATACCACAACAGTCTTGCATGTCTTTAGTCAAGGGCTCTTGTTCTGAGCGCTGATTAAGGGCTTCAACCAGTCGAACTAAAGTATCTGTGTCCCTTTTCTACTCCTTCACAGTTTTGTGAAGAAGTCTAAAATGCATGAATACTTGTCGGCACGTTTAAGCTTGTGCAACCAGGGGGAACAAGGATGTGGATTCGGTTAGTGGTTGTGGCTTGTACTGCTGCATTCCACTCGTTGGTCCATGTTATCAGTAGTACTCCAGCTGTAGACGGACCGAGGCAAAGCCTTTCAACGTAGCTAATCTTGCATTGTTTCTGGCTTCCCCAGAATCACATTTCATCACTGGTGAGCGAAGGAGCAAGAAAATCAACCAGACTCACTCCTAGATTGTCGTATCGCAGGCCAAACAATTTCTGTTGACGATGGAATCCATTTCGCCTGAAGAAACTCCCGGAGTACTAGTAGAGGGTCAATTCAGTGGTTCCACAATCAGGGAGTCACCACCATGTATAGTGTATGAAATCAGATTTTTCAAGGTAACACGGTGTTGGGGCCAATCCAAAGGGACTTCAGACTGAAGCATTTTCATCTTTACTGACCGTGGTGGAACTAACGAAGAAGAAGTTGAATGACATCAATCACATCACGTCATTCAAATGGCCGGCAAAACACTCACATCATCAACCGCCACAGCATTGACAATAAAACAATAACTGTAAGCACAACAAGTTATATGCCCGCATGGATCACGGTCGCTGGCGGACGCCGGCGACCTTTGATGGCTGCCGGTGGCCATCAGTGGTTGGCGGTCACCAGCCTTAGGTAATGGTGTTTGGCAATTTCCACTATACTTTATATGTATTTTGAAGGCCCCTATGATTTCTGCCAAAGATTGCTGGTCACTGGTAGTCTCTGCTGGCCTCCACTGCTCTTACAATAAATTTTCAAAAGATGGTATGATTTGTTATATCTTACTCAGACTTGACATGTTTGCCCCGGTGCCTCCTGCAATGTACTACAAGTTAAATGTATTGTCTTCATAATTTAGGTGTGAAGGACCATACAGGTCGCGGAACTGCCAGTCTCCAACAGTTTTTTTGCACTCAAATGGGCCAGTGGAAACCACTGGTCTTTGATGGCCTTTTGAAAAGCTTTTGCCCAGGGACCGCTGTGAGGTCTCCGAGCGTGGTACGCACCGCTCGTCGCCTCATGGCCCCTGCGAACCATCTGCACGACTGACGGGACGAGCTCGGATGTACGCGACGGATCTTCCTAACGGGATTCCACATTACCAGAAGCAGCTTCCGAACGAGACCAACGCTCTCCCCACCATTCGCATCGTCTCCCCCGCTATTTGACCTCGCTCCTGCACCATCGTCGCCCGGATACGACTTCCCCACGATCCGGGACTCTCGACGCCTTCCTACGACGTGACATCCCCAAGAACCCGGCGCTCCCCACACGCGAACTGCGTTCATCACTACTCGGCATCCACCAACAGGATACGACCGGTCCCCTGGCGCGTGGACGACCTTCCCTCGTTTCCGTTCCTGGACGCTCTCTCACACCGGGCAGACCTACCGCGTGCCTGACACCGACCCATCGGACGAGGCGGACAATATCCCCGACACAGCCCGTCCCCCACTTCACACGACGCATCGACTAGCCGAGGGAGACCGTTCATCTCTCCACCTTCCTGAGCGTTCCAGCACCCACGACGCGACCACCAGGCCGTGCCTGAAGCTCCAAACGTACTCCAAGGTCGCTGGGCCTCGCGTGCACCCGTAAATGATCGGTCTCCTCAGCAGAGGCGCCCGTTCTCCTGCCATATATGCACCCCGAAATGCCTCATGACGTCCCCTGCCCCCTGGAAACACCTGTGACCGCATGGCACCTCTGGAAACGTGGGAAGTCGTCGAGGAGGTATAAAATGGAGCGCATTTAGTAGGAGTAGTCAGTACCTTCCGGCCTGCAGAAGTAGCTTCGGGGCGTTTTCCCCACTTTCTGTACCGTTCTCAGCTCAATCTAAGGGGTACTCCCAGCCTTCCCCGACCTCGTACCTCTCGTGCACCCTCTCCTCCTTGCCCACTGCCGGAGGCAGGCCACACATCTTACATTCGCTCGTTCATCGGCGTCTCACCTCTCACACCTCTATCAGCAGGGTCCCTCCTCACCGGTCCCGGTGTCACCATCCCAGGCTTCCTCGATTAGGATCACCGTTCTCACGAGCCTCGCTCTGTAGAAAACAGGCCCGGAGAGAAGCCATCACATACAAATCGCCGTCCATAGCCAACGAGACCGACCGTCTCGCCGTTGACCGAACAACGTCGGTGTCATCGTCTGTGCGACACACATCGCATCTCCAGCGCTGGTTCTAAGGGGAAGAGCGCACAAAGGAAAGCAGACAGGGCAACACATTTAGGGTTCCAGTACTCTCGTATGGGGAACCAGGTTTAGGCATTCACACCTTCTTTACCGTTTTCACTAACAACAGGTCCGCCGCACACGTCCACACCTAGGAGACGAACGGTCTCCACGAACCACCGTTCACACACACACACACACCCATCGCTCATACAAGGCCGATTCGCGCACCGACCTTCCGCTCTATCATTCGACTGTACCTTCCCCTCTAGAGGACGAACATAGTCAAATTCAAATCACATATCTTTCGATACCGACACCGCGGTCCTTATCACACCGCCTAACATTCAGGCCACTGAAGTCTGATGGCTTGAATTAGTATCTTAAGCCCTGTGACAGACACCAGTCCTCAGTGGTTTTTCAAGATATGTTGACCAGTCTTTGGCAGTTTTGACCGCTACTTTGGCCAGTGGAGGACGGCGGTCTTCAGTGGTTTAGAGTGAAATCTGAGCCAAAGGACTATAAGGTATGGAAAGATCACCGGAGACCAATGTGATGTCGTATAAAAATATACTTCAAATTCCGATCAGGTGTGTCGTTTGCCACGGAAGTGAATGAGTGAGGGATTTCGTGTATCTTGGTAAACAGACGTGGTTTGACCGTACTTCCAGATAACGGAAGAAATATTTCCTGCAGGACGTATCGGCAGCAGAAAATCACCAGACACACTTTGTTTTACTGGAAAACGAGGTGGTTTGTTCAGGAACCTGTGGAAAGCAAGAAAATTCAGTAATATCCAAGCAAGATCCATATTTGTGTCGTGAATGGTCTACAGCGACCGGAGGGCGAGATAACCAATAAGCAGCAGCAGATGGGCAGTGTATTCGGGTTGTTTACAGGTGAGTTCAATGCTGCACAGATTGTAGCAAAACTCTTGTATTTCTGTTGGCTGAAAACAGGGGTACAAAAGGAACTACTGATCAAGTGCTTTTCACAGGTGTTTTATACAAGTCCAAGAGGCGTGAGAATCGGGAACAAAATGGATAGCATGGAAAATTGGCATGGGGAGGCCGAATGGGTATGAAGCATATCCTTTAAAAGATGAACAAAAGATGAATATATAGAGAAGATGATAAGAAAACACTGATACCGCCATGGATGGTGCGTTTGAGCACAATTTGCCATTAGTTTGGGACAGAATGGGCTATGCTCCTGATCCTAGTAGCTATAGGAAACATGTGGTGGCTGTCGGAAAAGGCGGGAAACAACGGGAAATGAGTATAATTGAGCAAAAGTGATTGGCCAGGGACTTGTGGGATGATCTATAGTTCCGCATGCATTTTGGAATATTTTCCCAGCACACAGCAAGGGTGCAAAGTGCAGAAAACTGGCGGAAATCCAATGTGGGATGATGCAATTTTGCTGGGGATCACAAAATCCCCTGCCCGAGCGACACCGAAACGCCGAGTGGTCCAAAGGTCAACTCGGAAGTACGTGGGAACCTGATCCAAGGAGAACACCGGCATCCCCCCCGCCCCAAACACTGTCTGCATGGCCAAAACAAGTTGCAGCCCCACAATATGTTGCGCATCCAGAGTGCAGAGAATGTTGTGTGATTTCAGTGATTTCACAATTGTGGTATCACACCAACGGTCGGTGCTGGCTTTGAACCATCCTCTAGGCCAACGAGCACCACCAGTGACTGGCGGTTTTGGATAACTTTCAAAGACAGGAAGGGAGCCGTTGAGGTTGATGGTATCAGATTGGTCACTGCTGGCGACCAGTGCGGGCTGCCGACCCACTTGACTGCAGTTCCTGCGGGCATATTACTGAGCACAACCTCCTTTCTTCCTTCCTCTCGTTCCTTTCTATGTCCACAAACATGCTAGAACATCGTCTTCCAAAGTCAAATCTTGTTGGCGAAGTGAGTGGAGGCAAACTTTTCTGGTCCAACCACTGCAACCTGGCTCAAAGACTCAGGCTACCTGCTGCGACCAAGGTACCAAGAAGGCTGGGACTCCTCTGTGGACCCAAGTCTACAATGCCATTGACCAAGAAATATACTAGACATATGGTGTATGTTGATGTGGTGACTCGGGAAGGAGCATTGGCGGCCACATTGACCCTTGTATTTGATCTAGCACTCTGAGGTTATAGATGCTACAGCAATCACAGATGGCTCTTTTGTGATGATGAAGTGTGTGAAATCTCCCAGTGACAAACTGGATATCACTGTCTGGTTCTCAGCTGAACCACAATGATCTGATCCAGCAAACCACTGTGCCCCCATTCTCGAGGTCCTCAAACACCCAAATGAAGCAGGGTGGGCCATAATTGTCATGCCCTTACTTCGCAGTTACGACAAGCCCTGCTTTGATCTTCGAGGTAAGTTCACGAAATAATATACAAACCTCTGCTGCCGATGACTCCAAGGGGTTCAATTCATGCACAGAAATAACACTGCATACTAGTGGGTTTCTTTCAGTTTCTTATTGCTTATTCTGCAACCATGAAATAATATACAAACCTCTGCCACTGATGACTCTAGGGGGTTCAATTCATGCACAGAAATAACACTGCACACCAGTAGGTTTCTCTCAGTCTCTTATTGCTTATTCTGCAACCATAGTCAGAAATTGCATGTCCACCAATATCATGATGGGTGGGGCTTCACTTTATCACATCCTGTTTCCACCCTATAAAGCAAGATCACAAACACGACTTTAGTGGGAGTGTTCACCCTTCCAAGACTTGCACCCAACATCTGGTCAAATATTATCTCACAGACTTCAATCTGTCGAGACGCTACAAGCTGGAGGATCACCCACCACTTGAAGCCACTATAAGAGGCAGAGACCAAACTGCCCCCAAAATTGATACCTGTGATGTATGCACCCCATTTCCAGCTAATGTCTACTATCTTGGGAATCTCATCTGGCATGACTTTTTGGTGGTCCCCTCATCTGTATAGCTTTCCAATTTCTAATATCCTCCAGAGCTGGGATATTACGAGCCAGAAGTTTGGATTTGAATTCATGTGACCGATCTGTTGCAGCATCCAAACATGGATGAGGTCATACAGTGATTTAACGAGATCATTCATGGCTTAAGCAGCCAGAAGCTTCATGCCAGGGTGGTCAAAAAGGCTGATATATCAGTGCTTGGGTTGTATTATATATTAAAATTTGCCAGATACCAGATGCTACCAGACCATTACCAAGCACAAGATATTGTTGTTTTGTCACCCTATAATACAAGGGATGTCAAATGCACGAAGAAAACCCTTCACTGTCATGTGTAACTACATGTATCCCACCTCGGCCGATCCAATCCGATCCCAAAATTTCCTACACCTCGCAGTGCGCATCCACCCATGCACCTGAAAAAACTCCATGTGTTAACATTACAGTGTCCCACATTGGCTGTGTCATATCCAGCTGACTGTACAGGGAGTCCCTCCTATTCCAGTTCCTTAAGTCTTGTTGAAACACACAAATTAACATATCTTAGGTCCCAGAATTTCTGCACACATGGGATTCAACCACAACTACATGCCATCTGTTCTTTCCTGGGTGCTACCAATTCTAATTCATTCTCCTGAACACATATATCACATGGTAGGAGAGGAGGATCCCTTCAACTCAGGCTCTGCTTGTTACAGAACTTCTGCCAGGTGCATGAACTTTCAACCACAATACCTGCCTACCTACCACTCCATCTGTACTCTCTGTGACAGCAGCCTTCATTCATGCCTTGATTGCGTCCTCTGATCCGTAATCTGTCAAATATCAATGTTTCAAGTAGGATGCAATTTATTCTTGTGCCATCTTTTCTGAGCTGTGCAACGAGTTAGATGCAATTTATTCTTCTGGCAAATTTTCTGGGGCATTGCGATGAGTTGTATTCTCAACAATAACCCAAATCAGTTTGACATCCGGCACGGTGTGTCAATAGTTTACAGGAAGATAGTTTGTATGTAAGACATTGTAGTGTTCCAGACAGGATTCATGATTGTGGCTAAGATAGGCCGCATCCATGGCCATCCAAGTGACTGATGGTGGCTGTGGTGTGACAGATTAAGTACCCCACCAACTGTTTATACAATATCAACTCAACCACATCGAAATTTTAAAAAATTGTCTCGCTATTCTGTTTGAAACTAGTGCCACAAGATGCTCTCAAATTTTTCAGGACTTTTGGTGCAGAATTGAAGGACGAGTTACACTTTGGCAGTAACCTCCACCCTGAACCAAGGTTTTGTCAAGACTTTTTTCTTGCATTGATGTCGGTGAGCCCAGTATAGAGCCCGTGAGGTCCCCTGAGCTCACTAGAGAAATCATATGGCTCAGAAACTTGTTTCAGACCTGTAGCTAATGAATACAACACCAAACATCTAACAAGTACATATAACATAAAAAATAAACAGCTAAGCGATACAGAACAGGAGGGAGTGTGTTGAGAGAGGGATATAAAGGTCGGACAACCAAAACACTGAAAGAGAACAATTAATCTGCATCAGAACGATACCCTTTAGCACGCAGATCATCAAACAGGTTGTGAGGAAGGGTTCGGTGTCCGTGATACTCCTTCGTGACATAGGCAGCCCACTTGCTGTTCAGTCCGTGGCGATATGCATCTAGAAATCAGACGCGTATTTAACAAGGGATCAGATGAGAATTGACTCTGGAATCAGAAGTGCATGCATCTCCGCATCACAACAAGACTGACCGAGTCCAAAGCTGCAATCACATTGCGCTCGAGGTCTTCCTCTTTAGATGAGACCGGGTTAAGACGATAGACTCGCTTTGAAGCATGTTGGAATATACACAGCAAGCCGATGCTGAAACGGTGCGACGGGTTGAACAGTGCAACCGTTTCAATGCATAGCAAGTGGAAACACCACGTAGTGTTTCCATGGTGTGCACAGCAAGTAGAAACGCCACGTAGCGTTTCTATGGTACCAGGGTTTCAGCTGGTCTGAAACCCATTGTTCAACGTAGTACTTTGGTTGTATTTATACCCATTGTTCTCGAGGTATAAAAGGCCTCGAGAACTAGCCAATAAACCATCTTGTTTCCCCACTTTCGTCCCCACCTCTACTTTTAATTCTACAGGTTATTGGCCCCCGCGCTTAAAACCCTAAACAAAAACTTCCACTTTATAACCTATCACCCATGTCTACCAACACATTCTCCTCAACCGCCAAACTTGGCGAATATTTCGCCAAACTTCCCGCTTGCAAAGCCGATGGCACGAACTGGGTCTTCTTTCGTGATCGCTTCCTGTTTGCGCTGGACGCGGCAGGACTTGGCGACCATTTTGACACCACCGCCGCTGCACCGGTTTGCCCCCGAGATTGTCGATCCGGCGGCACCGACGGCAGCTGAGGGGAAAGCCAATGACACCTACTTGGCACGTCGGCGGTTCTGGAAATCGGAGCAGGCCATCATCAAGCAGGGCCTAGCTTCGGTAATCCCAGATTCGCTTTTCTTGAAGGTCAAGGGGGCGGCGACAGCGAAGGAAATGTGGGAAAAGGTTAAAGAGGAATATGAGAAGAAATCGAAAATGGTCACGGTTGATCTGCGCCGCAAGCTCCAAGATGAGCGGTGCGCAGATGGAGGGGATGTAAAGGCTCACCTCGACAAACTACGGACGATACGCGCAGACTTGATCGCTATGGGCGCCGACCCAGGAGACGAGAATTTCGTTGCGATCGTACTTGGCTCTCTCCCCACAGCATACGAAACCTATCTTTCAGCACTCACGGGTGCTGCCACGCTTCTTGGCAAAGAACTCGACCCCGACACGGTGCTGCAAGGCATCAGTGATGAATCGGACCGTAAAGCGGCCAGGAATTCTGGGAAGGGCGAGAAAGAGGCCGTGTTCTATGGGAATGGCGGCAAGAATTCGAAGCCGAAGAAGACGATGGAATGCTATAATTGTCACAAGAAGGGGCATATGGCAAAGGATTGCAGGGCTAAAGGAGGAGGGAAGGAGGGTTAGAACCCGCATAGGAAGGGTCGTGGCCATGCGAACACCGCCAAGGCGGAACAGGATTTAGACGCTGCATGGATGGCAGTGTCGTACGAGTCGGAGGACTATATTGAGTTCGATGAACTGGATGAGGAGGAGTTGGATGATGAATACAAGGACTTGCCGCCATTATTGGATGTGTCGGACAGCGACGATGAAGCTGACGACGTTGAGAAGGATGAAAAAAATGATGAGCACTCAGTGAAGACATCACTCACCTCGGAATCTGTATTCATCGCCGCCGCTCCCGAAGAAGCGCTCGAAATCTACGATTCGGGCGCCTCAGTTCATATGACGCCCTCACGGCATCGGTTGATGAATTATCGGGCTATTCAGCCACGAGGAATTACCGCAGCCAATAATCAGACGCTCGATGCAGTTGGAATGGGGGATATGCACATTGAAGTGCCAAATGGGGCGAACAGGTCAACGAGAGTCCTTGTGAAGGATGTCTTGCACGTACCAAAGCTCGGTCCCACCCTCATATCCATCGGTCATATCGCACAAGCCGGCTGCGCAGTCCAATTCTGCCAAAAGGAGTGCCGCATATTTGATGGCAAACATCGACGAATCGGCACCATTCCACTCGTTCGCGGACTCTACACCGTTCAAGTTCTGCATCCACCACTACGTGCGAACGCAGCATCAGACGCGCCAGTACTTGCGACTCCCGAGGAGTTGCAACCGCTTGATGGGGCACCTTCCAATTGATGCGGCAAAGAAGCTGGTTAAAAATGAGTTGGTGGAAGGAATTGAACTCGATGAGACGGAACCCACCTTGAAGGATGACTGCAAGTCATGTCTGCATGGCAGAATGACGCGCAAGCCGATCTCGAAGTCCATGGAACGTGAAGCAAGTGGAAATGTCGGTGATGAAGTTCACACCGACGTCTGGGGACCAGCAACAGTTGAAACAACCGCAGCACAAGCGGTACTACAGCTCGTTTACAGACGAGGCATCACGCTATACGGTCCTATTCTTGATGCAGACCAAGGACGAGACACAGGAGTCCTTCGAGAGTCTTGATGCACGCTGGGAAAAGGAACACGGGATAAAAATCAAAATTCTGCATTCCGACAACGGCGGCGAGTACAAAAGTCGTGAATTCGACGAATACCTCGCCAAGAAGGGTATCCGACGCCGCCTCACTACCCACAACACCCCCGAGCACAATGGCGTCGCCGAACATCTCAACCGCACACTTCTGGAAAAGGTCCGCGCAATGTTGCACTCGGCAGCATTGCCATCCAATTTGTGGGGCGAGGCTCTGAGGCACGCAGTGTGGTTGAAGAACAGAACATCGACACGGGCGCTCGAAGGGCGGACACCTTACGAAGTCTTCTATAAGCTGAAGCCGGACTTACGGAATATTCATGAGTGGGGTTGTGAGGTCGTTGTTCATGTGGAAGACGCGAAGAAACTGGACGGACGGGCCCGCGATGGTAGATGGATGGGATTTGACCTTGAAACTGTTGATGGACATCGGATTTATTACCCAGACAATCGATCCATACGCGTTGAGCGCAGCGTAAAATTCCCAGAGCGGAAACAAAGTGGAGGGATCCATAGGGTGCTGAATGAGGGGGAGAATGAAGAGATTAAAGTCGAAGAAAAGCCACAGAGCATCCAGCACGCACCTGGAACGACTCCCAATATTTCTATCCCACTCCCTCCTTGCACACCTGAATACCCGCTTTCCACACCTCCGACACACTGCCCAAGTTGAAACCAGTTGCCCCGAGAGATATTTCAAGCCTGATCGACCCGAAAAACATCATTGAAGCACCAGAACGCGCCGCGCCGCGCACGTCGCAGATGCCGAGGAGGATGACTCAAACCTAATTGGAATGGGCATGGAGTATGCATATGTGGGAATAGGGAACTCGTCAGACTCACCTACGGTTGAGGAGGCAATGACGCGCGAGGATTGGCCTCTGTTCAAAGCAGCGATGGATGTAGAGATGGAAGCGATGAGGAAAACAGGCACCTTCGGAGACGGACTTGTTCCGAGACCAATTGGCCGAAATGTTGTTGGATCCAAGTGGGCACTTAGGATCAAGCACAAAGCTGACGGCGAGATTGACAAGTACAAGGCTTGTCTCGTTGCCCGTGGCTTCACGCAGGTCCAGGGTGTCGACTACTTTGAGACCTTCTCGCCTACCGCCAAACTTTCTTCCCTTCGCACCATCCTATCCATTGCTACCCGATTTAATTGGGATATCAAAGTTTTCGACTACTCAGCGGCATTTCTCAACGGAGAGTTCACACCGGAGGAGGAGATTTATATGGAGCAGGCGCCGCATTATTCGAACGGCAACTCCCAGGAGGTCATTCGACTTCGGTGCACAATTTATGGATTAAAACAGTCGAGCCGCAAATGGTATGAGAAATTAACTTCATCTCTCGCCACACTCGGCATCTATCCACTCCACTCCGACCACGACGTCTATCGTCTCGTACGCGGGAACGATATCGCACTTCTCGCCATCCACATCGATGACAGCACGATCACCGGGACGTCGCCCGCATTGATTGATGAGGTCCAGGAGGAGATTGCGGGTATATTCCGGATCACAAAGTTGGGGCCGATTAGCTGGCTTCTTGGAATGGAGGTCAAGCGAAATCGCGAGAAGGGTACGCTGGCATTGTCTCAGACGACGTACATCGACTCTCTCCTTCGCAAATTCAACATGACAGACTGCAAATCAGTCTCAGTACCTTTGGATCCCACGGTTCAACTCAGTCGCGAACAATGCCCCACGAACCCGACAGCTGTCGCAGAGATGAAAGGAGCTCCTTACCGCGAGCTAATTGGTGGACTCGTCTGGCTCGCAACCGCTACTCGACCAGACTTGGCGTTCACCGTCTGCGTCTTATCTCGTTTCATCGACAATCCTGGACTTCCGCATTGGACTGCCGCAAAGCGTGTACTTCAATATTTGAAGGGGACACGCTCTCACGCGCTCACATACAACACATCCGATGCTATTCTCGGTCTCGACATCTTTGCCGACGCCGACGGCATGTCCCTCGAGAATCGCAAAGCCGTGTCCGGTTACGCATTCATCTTGAATGGCGCCGCAGTTTCTTGGTCGTCCAAACAGCAGGAAATTGTTTCCTTGTCCACGACAGAAGCTGAATATGTTGCCATCACCTACACTGCGAAGGAGGCCATTTGGTTCCGCTATTTCATGGCAGAACTATTTGGACCCATCAATTTCCCCTTGATCATATACAACGACAACCAGTCCGCTATCTCGCTTGCACACGCCGAACTCGGTCAATTCCACGCTCGTACCAAACATATCGACATTCGCTACCATTTCATTCGCGAGCAGATCGAGACCAGCACGCTGGAAATTGTTTATTGCCCAACAGCCGAGATGACTGCGGACTTGTTTACCAAGGCGCTGGCCGCTTTTAAATTCAAGCCGCTAGTTCAGGCGTTGGGATTAATTTCGGCTTGAGGGGGAGTGTTGGAATATACACAGCAAGCCGATGCTGAAACGGTGCGACGGGTTGAAAACAGTGCAACCGTTTCAATGCATAGCAAGTGGAAACACCACGTAGTGTTTCCATGGTGTGCACAGCAAGTAGAAACACCACGTAGCGTTTCTATGGTACCAGGGTTTCAGCTGGTCTGAAACCCATTGTTCAACGTAGTACTTTGGTTGTATTTATACCCATTGTTCTCGAGGTATAAAAGGCCTCGAGAACTAGCCAATAAACCATCTTGTTTCCCCACTTTCGTCCCCACCTCTACTTTTAATTCTACAGAAGCACCCCAACACTGCTCAATAAAATTGAGCTCACAGTGAAATTTTGGTAAGAACAAAACACTGAATCCACGCGCCCCACGGACGTTCTCCAGGATGGACTTCTCTGCTGCAAAATCAGGTTGGTTATAGAGTATCCGATGGCAGCAGCAGTTGGTTGAGTCTGGCGCGCATTTGAAGCCTTTGCATTGTGCATTCAGCTTTGCTTCCTTGTGCAATCCACGCTCCGTCAGAATAACAGCCATGCCTTTGAAGATCCCAGCATGCTCGTGTCCAGCAGGGAAGTATAACGGTTGGGAAGTGCCGTCGGCCATCATCTTGTCACGCATCTGTACCTGCTTTTTGACAAAGTCGCCATGCTGGTCATAGATGGGTTTCCCGTCGGCACCAATTTTGTTCACGCTGACAAGCCAGTTGTTACTGTTCTTCAGGGTGAATTTTGGCATCTGTCAGGCAGAGAGTGTGTCACCAGCTTGTTTCTGGTGGGTGGTCGTGTTGTTGAATATAAAGACGTGTTTTTCATCAGCGTAGTCACAGGAGAGGATGTCCATTGCATGATTCGTCTGCTTGACAACATCATCATTGGTGAAGTAGCCATCCCGCTTCTTCCCAGCTTTGAACAGTACCCTCGTCACCTCCGTCCCGTCCTTCGACTTCAACCACCCGTAATCTGCCGAGACGAAATCCGAAACCATCAGTGATGCTACATCTCCTTTTGTTCACAGCTCTGGGGTTTCCGTGCTGTGAACCCAGCAGGTGAGTTGTCTGTTGTGAGCATAGAATGTGGATTTATTGTGAAACCAGATAACAATGACTTGGTTGCAGGGGAGTGGGCCAATGATCTCCAGGTTCTCCAAAGTCCACTTCTGCATCTGGTGCTCGAGGCGGGTGAAGGCAGGGATGAACTTGTTCTGTCGGTAGTACACAACATCAAGTTGTTCGTGTCCATCAACATATTGCCCAGACAGGTTTTTGGTCCATCAATATCCCATGTGCTTCATCCAGCGCTGTGCAGTTGCAAGATGAATGCCCTTCTTCAACCCGAGACATTTCTTGACCTCTGGTTGGTCTATGTAGTGCACAATATCAAGGGCCTCAACATATTTTCTGAGGCTCTGCAGGTGTAGTGCAATTTTGTTACACACGTCGGTGTCTTCAAGGATTGAGCACTCCTTGTTCCAGCTACTGTATGGGCTCTTTGGTACATCAGTTGGATCCTTCATAAATGCGCGAGTCCATTGTCTGAGCTTTCATGCAGTCTATGGATCTTTCTGTGCTGCATGGGCTGCCACCAACGAGGCAGAGATCCATTTCGAGTTCAGGGGATTCTGGCAAGGGATTGTGCAGTCGCTGTGGAAGATATGGAGAAAGGAGGCTATCTATTCGAGACGGGTATGTCTGTAAAGATGCAAAGTGCACTTCTTGTAGCCTGCACCTTTGTTGCAGGGTGGACGAAGGAGATTATTGATGGACTTTAAAGCAGCCTGCGCTTCTTCGATGGATGGTGCTGTGAAGATGTATTCCCTCTTGTCGCCCTCCACGGTTTCATGCTCCGGTTCATCATCCATGGAATTGTACTGGTTGTTATCATCACCAGAGTTTTGGCCTGAATATTCCTCCAGGTATTTGTCATCCAGGTCTGCAGCAAAACCAAAGCACCATGGATCACTTGTTGGTGGGGAGGAAGTGGAGGTAGGGGATGGGGATGGATCTGAGGGTGCTGGGCGACTGAGACGGGGAGCTTCATAGGGCTCAAATGGCATCTCCTGGTCGTCCAGAGTGAGCTGCAGCCATGCTTGGCACAGAAAAGGTCTAGTAAGCATCTGCATACAGCTTGTCATCCCAGGGCCCTGGAGCATTGCCAATATGGTCTGCAGGGTTGTCTTTGTGCTCATCATCAGCCTGGATGTTGTCCTCATTGTCCTCATCGTCAGAAACTGGCTCAAGCTCCGGGAGAATGTCATCAGCAGCAGAAGAAGGCTGAGGCCCAGAAGGACATAATTTGGGTGTCCCGGGCCTGTTCTTCGGACGCACAGGTATGGAATGGGTACTGTGGACTGGAAGGTACGAGAAAGCAGTATCTGAATTGTCCACCTCGGAGTCAGAATCAACTGTGGCGACATAGACTGTAATCTGTGCAAGTGAGTTCTTCATGCTTCTTCCTCGGCATTCCAACTCATATTTTCCTTATTTGACCTCAATTTCTTGGTCCTAGGGTTTCCCTGCTTCAGTCCTAAGTGCCGTCTCTTTTGCTTGGACATTTGTGTGGATGTGTCAAGGGGTAGGGGCGGAAATGATCAATTGGGAAAGTTACCTGATCGTGTCGCGGCTCACCACTCACTGAATGTAACTCATTTGAGCTTTGTAAAATGTGTAAAATGCAGAATTCAATTCAACTAAACTTCCATTACATTCTTGTGTCCTGACTGTCTTTTCTGAAAGAAAAATTCTTGACAAAACCTTGGTTCAGGGTGGAGGTTACTGCCAAAAGTGTAACTTGTCCTTCAATTCTGCACCAAAAGTCCTGAAAATTTGAGACCATCTTGCAGCACTAGTTTCAAACAGAATAGCGAGACAATTTTTTTTAAAATTTCGATGTGGTTGAATTGGTATTGTATAAACAGTCAGCGGGGTACTTAATCTGTCACACCACAGCCACCATCAGTCACTTGGATGGCCATGGATGTGGCCTATCTTACCTGTTGCTCACTATGCAACTGTCTACATTGCCATCAGAGATCCAAATACCATGTCACAAATGAAAAGCTAGATCAGCATTTGCAACACTATTTGACACCTTTGCAGAAAAATAGTTTCTTTTTGAAGGCCTTTGACAGACTAAAAACTAGACATAAGTTTGCAATAAATTTGCTAAATGTGGACCTTTGCAAGGCCTTGCAAGACAATGTAACATTCTCCTGTTTTGGTGATGTCACATTTTGGTGGAGGATCACATGACCAATCCAACCCAAAATCCAAGCATGTTCCACTTATTATTTCAGAATTCTGAGTGGACAGATAGTGAGATAGAGCTTCTCAAATGATATCCCACCCAAAATTTGAAAGAAATTGGAGCTCTTGATGACAAGGGAGAAAAATTGGAATCCACAAATGAAAGTTTATACAATAAGAGTCCAGCCTGATTGGGCACCTGCAGTGAGTAACACACTCTATATAATGAGGTACAAGTTGGAATATATAGATTGTCTGTCTAAGAGAGACTAAGTTTAAGTATGTATTGAAGCATCTGTCAGTAAGAGACTAAGGACAAGATGATGTAGGGGTAATGAAAGGGGTAGATGAGGCAGGAATAAGTGTTGGGGAGGATATGAGAGTAATCACTGGAGTGGGTGAAGAATCTGGTTCCATGGCATCAGACAAAAATTGAGCACAAGGGGAAAGAGATTAAGCAAGGTACACTGTTCAAGATCTTTATTATTAATGGAGGGCTTTCTGCTGGGTATAACACTTTGCCCAGTCTTGGCCATATACAAACTTGTCATATGAGAGCAATGTCTGTTTTTGGCCAATAACAAGTGTGTTGTGTGGAGACCATAGTCCAACCCTAAATGGCACAGGGAGCCAAAAAAGGAGTTCCAAAGGGAGACAGGAGACCCAACCATTGTGGATCTGCCAATGCAGAGGTGCAGAAGGTGACTTGAGGTAAAGGGACTGGAATAGAGAATTAGTCCATACTAAAGGTATGTGTAAAAGAGGAACCCACATTGAGTAAACTCCATCCACTGGCAGAGCTTCCAGTCTCTGCATCCCAAATGCACACAGTCTCATCATCGGAGCCAGACACAATTCTCTTGCCATCAGGTGAGAAGGCAACTGAGGTGACTGAATCGGTGTGCCCCTCCAGTGGCTCCCTGAGTGCAGCTCCAGTCTCTGCATCCCAAATGCGCACAGTCTCATCATCGGAGCCAGACACAATTCTCTTGCCATCAGGTGAGAAGGCAACTGAGGTGACCGAATTGGTGTGCCCCTCCAGTGGCTCCCTGAGTGCAGCTCCAGTCTCTGCATCCCAAATGCGCACAGTGTTGTCCCTGGAGCCAGACACAATTCTCTTGCCATCAGGTGAGAAGGTGACTGAGGTGCCCGAATTGGTGTGCCCCTCCAGTGGCTCCCTGAGTGCAGCTCCAGTCTCTGCATCCCAAATGCGCACAGTCTCGTCATTGGAGCCAGACACAATTCTCTTGCCATCAGGTGAGAAGGCGACTGAGGTGACCCAATCAATGTGCCCCTCCAGTGGCTCCCTGAGTGCAGCTCCAGTCTCTGCATCCCAAATGCGCACAGTCTCGTCATTGGAGCCAGACACAATTCTCTTGCCATCAGGTGAGAAGGCAACTGAGGTGACCGAATAGGTGTGCCCCTCCAGTGGCTCCCTGAGTGCAGCTCCAGTCTCTGCATCCCAAATGCGCACAGTCTCGTCATTGGAGCCAGACACAATTCTCTTGCCATCAGGTGAGAAGGCAACTGAGGTGACCAAATAGGTGTGCCCCTCCAGTGGCTCTCTGAGTGCAGCTCCAGTCTCTGCATCCCAAATGCGCACAGTCTTGTCATGGGAGCCAGACACAATTCTCTTGCCATCAGGTGAGAAGGCAACTGAGGTGACCGAATAGGTGTGCCCCTCCAGTGGCTCTCTGAGTGCAGCTCCAGTCTCTGCATCCCAAATGCGCACAGTCTTGTCATAGGAGCCAGACACAATTCTCTTGCCATCAGGTGAGAAGGCAACTGAGGTGACTGAATCGGTGTGCCCCTCCAGTGGCTCCCTGAGTGCAGCTCCAGTCTCTGCATCCCAAATGCACACAGTCTTGTCGCTGGAGCCAGACACAATTCTCTTGCCATCAGGTGAGAAGGCGACTGAGGTGACCCAATCAATGTGCCCCTCCAGTGGCTCCCTGAGTGCAGCTCCAGTCTCTGCATCCCAAATGCGCACAGTCTCGTCATGAGAGCCAGACACAATTCTCTTGCCATCAGGTGAGAAGGTGACTGAGGTGACCAAATTGGTGTGCCCCTCCAGTGGCTCCCTGAGTGCAGCTCCAGTCTCTGCATCCCAAATGCGCACAGTCTTGTCATAGGAGCCAGACACAATTCTCTTGCCATCAGGTGAGAAGGCGACTGAGGTGACCCAATCAATGTGCCCCTCCAGTGGCTCCCTGAGTGCAGCTCCAGTCTCTGCATCCCAAATGCGCACAGTGTTGTCCCTGGAGCCAGACACAATTCTCTTGCCATCAGGTGAGAAGGCAACTGAGGTGACTGAATCGGTGTGCCCCTCCAGTGGCTCCCTGAGTGCAGCTCCAGTCTCTGCATCCCAAATGCGCACAGTCTCGTCATAGGAGCCAGACACAATTCTCTTGCCATCAGGTGAGAAGGCAACTGAGGTGACCCAATCGGTGTGCCCCTCCAGTGGCTCTCTGAGTGCAGCTCCAGTCTCTGCATCCCAAATGCGCACAGTCTCGTCATCAGAGCCAGACACAATTCTCTTGCCATCAGGTGAGAAGGTGACTGAGGTGACCGAATTGGTGTGCCCCTCCAGTGGCTCCCTGAGTGCAGCTCCAGTCTCTGCATCCCAAATGCGCACAGTCTCGTCATTGGAGCCAGACACAATTCTCTTGCCATCAGGTGAGAAGGCGACTGAGGTGACCGAATTGGTGTGCCCCTCCAGTGGCTCCCTGAGTGCAGCTCCAGTCTCTGCATCCCAAATGCGCACAGTCTCGTCATTGGAGCCAGACACAATTCTCTTGCCATCAGGTGAGAAGGCGACTGAGGTGACCCAATCAATGTGCCCCTCCAGTGGCTCCCTGAGTGCAGCTCCAGTCTCTGCATCCCAAATGCGCACAGTCTCGTCATAGGAGCCAGACACAATTCTCTTGCCATCAGGTGAGAAGGCAACTGAGGTGACCCAATCGGTGTGCCCCTCCAGTAGCTCCCTGAGTGCAGCTCCGGTCTCTGCATCCCAAATGTGCACAGTCTTGTCATAGGAGCCAGACACAATTCTCTTGCCATCAGGTGAGAAGGCAACTGAGGTGACCGAATTGGCGTGCCCCTCCAGTGGCTCCCTGAGTGCAGCTCCAGTCTCTGCATCCCAAATGCGCACAGTCTTGTCATAGGAGCCAGACACAATTCTCTTGCCATCAGGTGAGAAGGCAACTGAGGTGACCCAATTGGTATGTCCCTCCAGTGGCTCCCTGAGTGCAGCTCCAGTCTCTGCATCCCAAATGCGCACAGTCTTGTCATTGGAGCCAGACACAATTCTCTTGCCATCAGGTGAGAAGGCAACTGAGGTGACAATATTGGTATAGCTGTCCAGTACAGCAATTGTATTTGGCCACTGTTTCATCCTCCCTCTTGTAATTGATACTAATTGTGGGAATTCATCTGAGAATCTTTTTTGGATTTCAGACTCCTCTGGTGCCAAGGCTAGTGCTGATAGATAAGTGTGGGGAGCACTTTGAACAATTGCTTCCCTAAAGAAGGAAACAAATCTTTTGGCATCAGTCACAAATTGGACAAGGGGTGTGCTCTGGTGATGTTCAGTCATCATAATATTTTATAGGATCATTCCTAGATATACCTTGTTTGCCCATTCCATCAATTTAGACAGACCCTGCTGTCCATAGCTCACAATCCCAAGTAAACTCAATACCTCCAGCCAAAACAGAAACTTTTTGAACAGCAAGTTCTGCACTTGTTGGTCACTGCATGCATCAAAAGCTATCTTCATCAGATGATCCACCCAAAATTGGGCTGCATATCGGAGATGCAATGGAATGTAGTTGTCAAGTCGCCACTGGAACTCTGGCATGTCAATGTTTCGCAAATATGAGGTTGGTAGATCACAGATGTTGAATTTCAGTTGTTTGTCCAGCACCCCCATAAGAGTAGACAATAGGGCTTGCTGCTGATTGTCTGTGCCACAGAGAATTTCTGGCCGGTCCACTTTCACATAATCTGTCATAAACTCTCTGAATGAGAGATGGATAATTCTGATTGCTGTCCCCGGAGCATCAGAAACATGGATCACAGCACTCAGAGGGAGTAGTATCCCCAGAAGATCTGTTTTCTTCAGTTCAAGCAAGTCTGCCAGGCTCTGGGAGTCCAAAGGTTCTAAAAGCTCCAAAATTGTACTCAGAATCTTCATGGTTCGATCATGTAAGCGTTGAGTGCGCCGGTCTCTGCGGGCTGCAATTGGAATGGCATAATTTACAATCCGGAGATATAGATCATGCAGGTTCTCAAGACCTTCACCATCCAGGAGGTCATCCACAGATTCCTGGGGGGATGTTTGTGGTAGTCCTGCAAGAACATAACGCACAGCTGTAGCTGCAAAAACAAAGAGTCCATTTGCACGGGTTGTTATTTCTTCTGCCTGTTCTTTCAGAATTTTCCAGGGATCAGGTGTAATCCAGTGAGCCCCATTAAGTGATTGCTCAACATAGAGCTGGATATCACCCTGAACTGTACTGTGTTCAATTTCATCAAGGACAACTCTATGCACCATAGAAAGCTGTGGTTGAAATCTCAGGTAAGAAGGAACATCAGGGCGTCCAGTCAGAAAGAATCGGACATGGGCTGGGATTTGATCAATGCTATTGAATAGCCACGACAAGAAATTCTGGCCACGGTCTTGACCACATTCATCCAGAGCATCAAGACAGATCACCCATGGTGTTGAACTGGGAAGTAGCTTTGCAAGAATTTCTACAACCAGTTTCTGGAATTGCAGATGTGGTCCTGCCTGGCCAATGCCAGGTATAGCACCTTTTTCTTTCTCCAGTAACTCAATGAGATGATCCTGAAACTCAGGACTATATTGTGCAAGCTGCAAGGCAAGTGTTGAAGCAAAGTGATCCATCTCCCTCTGGCCACGGGAAAAGAAGAAAGATGCTGCCAGAGTTTTTCTCTCCTCTGCCAAGATAGTGGCAACTGTCTTGGCAATTGTGGATTTGCCTGATCCTGCAACCCCACTAAGCATGACCAGGCGGATTGAGTCAGGAGTGCTGGTCAAGCATGCAACAAGTTCCCTGATTATGTCAACCCGTGTACCATCCATGCATTTGTTGGGTGTGTTGGCAGCATCGTATCGTGCTGCCACACATGTAAGAGTTGTCTCTCTGGTGCTACCACTATCAAATTTCCATTATTGTGAAACAGAATTTGGGAGAGGATGAATCAACATACAAATTCACAGTGAAGTTTTGAGTTTGGATATTACCATAGGTTATTGTGGGACCCTGGCCAGTGCCCCCATTGCCACCCTGTCCACCACCCCCATTGCCCCCCACGCCACCTGAGACACATGAGTAATACTGTTGGTATTCTTACCAATTTTACTACACACCACGGATGATCTGATTAAATGTGTGGAATTCACTGGCCTGGTGAGACATCATAGGGCCAGTGCAAATTGGTAGAGACTCAAGTCAACTGTGGATTTGCGAGTGCTGTGAATGTGGAGGTGAAAGAACAAGAGCTGACTGACAGCTGACTGACAGACACAGCCAGACAGCCAGCATAAAACCACATGCATCATTTCCTAATTATAGGGTGCCAAACTTCGGGAAAATGGTTCAACTCCTTTATTTGCAAATACTAATGACTAGAACAATGGATGCAGACTAGCAGCACAAAGTCATAGGCACTGCCAGTCCCTAAGCACATAGGTATGTGTTCTGCCCTAATTTCAAGTCATCATCACACTCATTAACTCTGTTCTATCGCCGGTTCTTCGAATGTTCTGCCGTAAACCAGGGCTTAGGGTATCTATTCTGAGGCATATTTCGCTCGGCCAACTTCCTTCGTACACGTTTTCGGCGCTCCGGCCCGCTGCCCAGTCGCCTCGTTCTTGCACAAACAGTTTGGAGCAAATTTTCCGTAGACATCTCCAATAAATTGGAAGGGAATGGAGGGGATTGAATTCTTGCAAAGGAACTGCACATGGCCGGCTGCCTGGGAATTGGGATATTTTTGCGTTGAAATAGTGAGTCAAGCCAGAGGAGCCTTCATCCTTCGCGAAGACATTGCCCGACGGATATCTGTAACCACGACGCCGGGAAGATGGCCAAACATCGAACTTGTGGGTCCCGATAATCAGGGAAGACAGAATTGCTACACTGACGCCGTACCGCTCCCTACGAGATGTAGAAAAAAAAATCCTGCTTCATACAGAAACAATTAAAGCCATCCGCCTCGCCCGCTAACGCGCTGTGAGGGCAACACATGCTTTATTTGTATTTCAACCAAGTCTCTTCCCCCATTTTTGCTTCGAAACACAAAACTGTGTAAAATATACCTACCTATGTGTGGGAACAAATGCAACCATCGCCTGAGACTTGCCTGAGACTCAAAAAATCAAAGCGCAGTGCATACACTGGACCGCGAAAGGGAACTCGACCGCAAAAGGCAACTCAATCATGAGCCACACCATCAAAGGCCTCCCCGAATCCGCAGTGAAGCACGATGGCTCCGCCCTCCGCGTCGCCATCGTCCACGCGCGCTGGAACACCGCCGTCATCGACGCCCTCGTTGCCGGTGCCGTCGCCAAGCTCAAGGAGCGCGGCGTCAAGGACAGCAACATCGTCGTCCAGTCTGTCCCCGGCAGCTTTGAGCTCCCCCTGGCGTGCCAGAGGTGCGTTGTATCTCCAACTATAAGCAATCTTGAAATATTTGAAATCTCATTCGTCGAATTGCAGGGTCATCGCGGGCGCACACGTACAAGCGGGCTCGAACGTCACGGACCTGCTCGGGGGGCTCAGCTTGGAAGCCCAAGCGGGGGCTCGCGTACAGGGACGCCGGCGCCAGCGGGGGTGGTGACAATGCCGAACGAGCCCTTCGACGCGGTCATCGCGGTTGGTGTCCTCATTAAGGGTGCGTGGACGTAGTCAGGCTTATGATCATTACTCCCGCTAAATGGTCCACTCACTCGCGCACCCCCAGGCTCCACAATGCACTTCGAATACATCTCTGACGCGGTCTCGCACGCCCTGATGCGCGTGCAGCTCGACACGGGCGTGCCGGTCATCTTCGGCGTGCTCACCGCGCTGACGGACGAGCAGGCGCTCGACCGTGCGGGGCTCACGCCGACGGGGCACAACCACGGCGAGGACTGGGGGCTGGCGGCGGTCGAGATGGGGGCGCATGTCAGAAAGTGGAGGAAGGGGCGGTTCACGTAAAGAGAAGCAAAGCAAATGAAGGAGACCTGACCAAGGACAGGAAGGAAAGGATGTATTGTAAGAGCACAAAATGATTTTTTTGGCCAAGAAAGAATAAATTGACCGAGGTGGTTTCTGAAGGTCTCTGAAAAGGAACGTACCGCTACTGTACCTACACAAACGTATGGGTGTACTGTACCCTCCAGACATCTACACCGTGATAGCCCAATCGATGCACCCAAACACACGAGTAGAAAGGAAGTTCTGCGAATCGTCGACAGTTTTTGTCCCGGGTGTTGTGCTTTTTATCCGACAGCTCTTGTGCTTCTATGTCATTGGGATGTTGAGAGGATCCTCGCTCAGATCCACCAGTCGTTCGCGCACGAAGGTTACAATCCCGGCGTTTTCAGAGCCAGGCAGACCTCCTTCGGTATAGATGGCAGGAAAGTCCTCGTGCCATCTGCGAACAAGTGCGCGGCGCTGCAATAAGTGCACGACCCCCAGCGCGGAAAGTGGTCTTTGGCCTGTTGATTTCCTCAGCTAATCGCTTAAATATGTACACAATCTCGCTTGCCAAATAGAAAATAAACAACGTTGGCGCCAAAGAAGAGTGCGAACGTGCCGTTGAGGAAGGTCCAGAAACCACCAAATGCTGCGATGCCTGAGAGCGGGGTTACATCGGCTACGTCTTGGACGAATTTGTTGGGGGCGGTGAAAGGTAGATTCAAGATCAGCGATGCACTGGTAAGGTCTGTCGCCGCGGTGGATGGTTGTGGTTGCAACGCATGGACTTCGGGGTTATAAACAAATGACTAGCGTTGGTTAGTCGGGGCAGTGATAACCAAATTCGCACACGACGCACGGAAGGGAAGCCGGGCTCAGAAACTAATTGGTGTTTGGACCAGGTCAGTAGCCCAAAGAGGCGGGATCCCGGCAGAAGGGGGATAGGGATGCCAGAGTCATCGCAGATCCCGGAGGTACACTGCAGGTGGACTTGTACTACCTGGTTTACATTCGGTGGGAAGGAGACAGAAATAGACACGTCGTCAATCTCGAACCACGCAAACGGGCCTGGAGTGCAGTCGTGAGTCGGAGACGTTTACTATACATGCCAAGAACATACAGGTGAAAGAACCCTCCGATTTGGGACAGCTAATTTTTTGGGAGGATCCACGCAGGGTCGCCGTCACCTGTTGGCCGAAACCAGGACTATCGGTGTATCATTAATGCTCATCTTCCTAGAAAAACAGATTACCTACGAAGGAGACAGACACATTTCCTGGGCCACTGTGATCCTCGGACCATGTTGGCTTCACGATATCTCTTGTCGAAACCGCCGACCCAACCGGCCGGATTACCACGGCAAATATCCCGAAGGCGGGAACTCCAAGTGCGATGCAGCTCAAAATGAAAGCTCTTGCGAAGATCATATATTTGGATTCTCCCCTGGACGCCACATATTGTCAGAAAGGTCATATTTTTATGGACTTTGTTATTCGTACCTCACTAGTGGCCGCGCCAGAGATCGATTGAGGAGGATTGATTGGGGAGTATACGGTGGGTTTGTTTGTGTACAACCTCCCAAGAAGGCCAGCCGTTGGGTCAGAAGTAATTCCTTGGTTTTGACGACCGTGGCAAGCCGAAAGACAAGAGCAAAGAACAACAAAACCATGGACGGGATGTAGACAGGACGGAAAATTGTTATGATAAAGATCATAACGAGTACTGCCGGGATAAGCATTGGAATGTGAACAAAAAAACAATAGTCTGCGATGCTCACATCCCAGCTCAATCACAACTACCGACAAATCGATCGCAGCCAAACCGCGTATTGGCCATTTGAATATACTGCACTCCGTAAGCATTTAGGTCAAAGGGGAATAATGCATCCGAGTCGCGCACGCACGCAAGGAGATGGTGGACGCAGACGCCACATGAAAATCCAAGGATGATGGAAGCAAACGGATTTGATTCTGGATCCCGGAGTCCTAGTACGGACACAACGATTACAGGAATATTTGAAAGCAGGAAGAAGCGCAGATTGAATACTCTTGCGGTGGGATTGAGGAAGATGGTGGAGAGGATCATTGTGTGAAGACGAAACGCCGTGGTGACTCCTGCCTATATAGCGCGTAGCACGAATTCGAAGCTCACAGGATGAGGGCGCCCATCAAAAGATCATCTCCCGATCCTTCGACGCAAGATTCATGAATCATCAGCGAAATTAGTGCTTAAAGAATTTAAAATGTCTTGCCTCTGTTGGAAATTTGTCAAACTTGACCCTCGTTGAACGTCTCTTTCCAGATTACTTGTCCATTCCTTTTAGATCCTCGTCCAACGACTCTCGCAGCGGCTTTCGTTGCTAGGATATCGTACGCCAGATCTTCTCCCGCTCACAGCTCGCAATTGCTCCCGTTTATACGCACAGTGCGACAGAGCGACAAGCCGCACGTACGTGGGCAGTACCACTGCCAGTCGGATGCAGGGCGTTGAAAGATGCCGTCGACATTTAAAGATCGTGTGCGCCATCGAGAGCAATCCAAGTCTAGTTCCAACGGGTTGTATGAGTCGACTCGAGCTCGCAGCAGTTGCAGTCCAGTTGTCGAAGGAAGTTCGCCCTGAGGATAGAGGATAGGAAGAGCCCGCCGCCCAAGAAAGTCGCTAGAGCTCCATTCTCATTATTGATGTAGACGCTTGTGGACGTTTGAAGTCGGTGACCTAAGTAGCAAATTGATTAAAGTTTGACGAAGCAAAGAACCAAGACATACAATGTAAAGAGATTAGATACAATGTATAGTGTACAGATGGCAGCATATTATATGAGTATAATTTAGACCTCGAAACAGCGCAGCCTCAAGTCAGCCCCTGCAGCTCCTCGAACTTGCGGCGCGCCATGTGGATGGAGTCAGCTTCAGCGCGGCCGTTTCTGTCCCCGTCCAACAACGCCAAAACGCGGTGAGAAGAGGAAGGAAGGAAGCGCACCTATTGTGGGGTCGTGCACGATGATGAGCACGTACGTGTTCTTGGTCATCTCGTCGAGGACGGGGGAGAACTCGTGCAGCTCCATCTCGAGCGAGTGGAACTCCTCGCGCACGCGCGAGCACGAGTGCTTGAAGGCCTTGATGAGCTCCGAGGTGCGCTCGTAGCGCGTCGCTTCGAGTTCTTGGAACGTGTTTGCTTCTCGTGACGAAGAGGAGGAGGGGGGGGTGGAAGAGGAAGAGGGCGGGGAAGAGGTGGCGATGACGAGGAAGGTGGTGCGCTCGAAGAGGATGGCCTCGGTTGCGCTGCACGCGTCGGCGAAGATGGTGAGGTGCTTGGAGAGCACGGCGGCGTTGGGGATGAGCGTGTGCACGATGCGCGACCAGGCCTGCGTGTGCGCGTGCGTTAGGGGTAAAGCGGATGGATGGCTAGCGCACGCCACGCACCCGATAGAGACTCTCGTCGACGAAAAAATAGAGAGATATATATGGCCGCAAGACGCGAGAGCGATGCATCGATCAAGGCGTAACAAGCGAGAGGACCCAGAGTAGGGAAGCGGCGGGGACGTAGACAAGGCTGGCGGACAGGTGATCGAGCGGGGGGTAGCGGGCAGCGAGGTATTCTATCCATGATTTGCAATTTTGTGAGAGGAGGCGGTCGGGCGGCGGAGGGACGGCGAAGGTAAGGGAGGCGGCGGGCGAAAGCGATGCCTGTTGCGAGGGCAGCGAGCAGATAACATTCTTGTTGGTCCTTGACATCCTGACGGCGCGCTCGACGCAGGGTAATCAAGCGTGGGAGGGTGGCGAGACGATCTAGAAGCGAGCCTCGCGGCGTCGTGGGTACGTTGACGAGGTAAGGGTCTTCCCCGCGTTTGGCGGCGCGCTCAGGTGAGCCAAGGAAGGCCGCGCGGCGAGCGCCGCTGTGGAGAGCGAGCCAGGGTGGTGCCTCGAGGTGGGACGCGGCGGTGCTAATGCACTCGGGGCAGCGTTGAACGTCGACATGACAGCGAGCAGGTCGTTGGTGGGACTATGGTACTAGGCGGACTCAGGAGAGGCGGAAGGAAAGAGGCGGCAGTGCCACTGATGGATCATTGATCCATCCTTACCTCAAACGCCAGGTTGTTTCCATAAGAACTTGAGGTGCGTGCCCCCGAGTGCGCCGCCATAGGTAATCCCTGCGAAAGGCTGCGACCCCTTCCTAACGGACGTCTTTTGCCTGGGGACTCTCATCCGGACCTAGTTAAGTACAGCAAAATCCTGTCCCATTCAAGTCCCATTCAAAAGTTCAAGCTTTGAATTCTTTTCCCTCCTTCTAGGGCGAATTCATAGCCGAAAGCTTGGATTCGAGTCCATGTGTCCGCTCGTGGCAGAGATGGTACAAACCGATCCGTCGCAACGCCCAAACATGGATGAGGCCGCGTCCAACGGCTTAACGAAATCGTTGGCGGCCTCAGCCGTTGGAAGCTTTGCACCAGGGTAGGCGTCAGACCTGTCGGTCCTCTATGATATCCCGCATTGGCTCCGCCGTATCCCTGCGGCCCCAGCTCCTTCTCGTTAACTATATTTTCTTTCAATTCCAGAATTTCTGCTGACAGGTGGACACCAAGCCGGCGGTCAACCACAACCATTCCGTCCGTACGTACTTCCACCACAGGAAAAAATCAGGCCTCACCGGATGTGGTAGCGCTGTTGCAGGTTCAAGTTGGTTCACGACACTACTGGTCCCCTCTCGCCCACCAGCGTCCTGTCCATCATCAATGTCGACTTTGCCATCTTGGGCAGTTCGGGCCGATCTTCCCATAGTTCAAGCTGGAAACAATCCGACATCAGCGCGATGCATCCGCTGACCATGTTTTGCATTTCGTTCAACGTCGTCCTTCCGGAACCGTCCACGAATCCGTGAGAGTTCCAACGGATCCAATCTGTAGCGTAAGAAGACTAGTGTCATTTGCCGTCCATGCACTTTAAAACGGCCGCTTCCTCGGCTCGGGTCTCCGTCTCCCCATCATGAGCACCGCAACTCAGACCCACGAATACACCCGCACCGCGATCGTCACCGGCGCCGCACAAGGAATCGGGCGGGGCATAAGCTTGCGCCTGGCAGCTGACGGTCTCGACGTAGCCGTAGCCGACCTCCCCAGCCAAATCGACGCGCTCAACGCAGTGGTCGCGGAAATTCAGCAGCTTGGACGCAAGGCCGTTGCGGTCGTCGCCGATGTGTCCAAGGAGGACGAGGTCAAGGTGTTAGTCGAAACAACCGTGTCTTCCCTTGGCCGGCTGGACGTGGTAAGTCATGCATAACATTCCGAACCGATATTTGGTATCTTCGCAAACGTCGCCAGATGGTAGCCAATGCCGGGATAGTGAACGGACCTGGAGGAGTGGTGTCAATAGTGGACGGTGAGTTGAAGTGTTGTATTATTGTAATGCTTGGTGTTGATGAACCCCAGCCAATGTTGAGAATTGGCAGAAAGGCTGGGATGTGAATATTAGAGGGACTCTGCTGTGCTACCAGTATGCTGCCCATCAGATGATCAAACAAGGCGCCGGGGGCCGAATCATTGGTACGCCTTTCACCTGACTTTGACACTGACAAGGTGAACGATACGAGTCTGACATGGGTAAATTGCAGGCGCCTCTTCGGTTTGTGGACAGCGAGGTGCGCCGCGAAATCCAACACAGATGGAACCTCCCTTGAAGTTGTTGAATCTTTCCAGGATACGCGGGGCTCGGTGGTTACTGCATATCGAAGGCCGCCATCCGTTCAATGACTCAAACTGCCGGTAAGGACCTGCCAGCGTCCCGCTCCAGTTTATAAATTATAACAGCACTGGAACTGCGCGAACATAACGTGACGGTGAATTCCTATGCCCCTGGCGCTATCGATACCAATATGAGTGTGTGTAGCGTTGGTGATCTCACTCATCTGACTCACACCAACTCCTCAGTTGCCAATCCGCTGGACAAAGAACACGGCGTGGGATTTGGAATCAAACAAGTGAGCCTTATAAATGAATCACTTGCCGTACTGGCGTTGATTTTGCGGCAGCTCCTCAAACTTGGGGATATCAGAACAGGAACACCCGCCGACGTAGCTAATCTTGCATCGTTTCTGGCTTCCCCAGAATCACATTTCATCACTGGTGAGTGAAGGAGCAAAAAAATCAACCAGACTGACCCTTAGACTGTCGCATCGCAGGCCAAACAATTTCTGTTGACGATGGAATCCATTTCGCCTGAAGGGGCTCCCAGAGTACTAGTAGTCGAGGGTCAATTCAGTTGTTCCACAATTGGGGAGTCACCACCATATATAGTGTATGAAATCAACTTTTTCAAAATAACACGGTGTTGGGCCAATCCAAAGGGACTTCAGACTGATGCATTTTCATCTCTGCTGATGTGGTGGAAGTAACAAAAGAAGAAGTTGAACGACATCAATCACATCACGTCAATCAAATGGCCGGCAAGACACTCGCATCATCAATGCATCAACCGCCACAGCGTTGACAATAAAACAATAACTGTGAGCACAACCTCCTTTCTTCCTTCCTCTCGTCCCTTCGGATGTCCACAAACATGCTAGAACATCATCTTCCAAAGTCAAATCTTGTTGGCAAAGTGAGTGGAGGCGAACTTTTCTGGTCCAACCACTGTGACTGACTCAAAGACTCAGGCTACCTGCTGCAAGCAAGGTACAAAGAAGGCTGGACTCCTCCGTCGACCCGAGTCTACGATGCCGTTGACCAAGAACATACCAGACATGTGGTGTACGTTTGATGTGACGACTCGAGAAGGAACGTGTGTGGCCACACTGACCCTTGTATTTGATCTAGCACTCTGGGGTTATGGATGCTACGGCAATCACAGACGGCTCTTTTGCGATGATGAAGTACGTGAAATCTCCCAGCGACGAACTGGATATTGCTGTCTGGTTCTCAGCTGAACTACAACAATCCGATCCGGAAAACCACTGTGCCCCATTCTCGAGGTCCTCAAACACCCAAACGAAGCAGGATGGGCCATAATTGTCATGCCCTTACTTCGCAGTTACGACAAGCCCCGCTTTGATCTTTGAGGTTTCTTTCGGTTTCTTATTGCTTATTTTGCAACCATGAAATAATATACAAACCTCTGCCACTGACGAGTCCAGGGGGTTCAATTCATGCACAGAAATAACACTGCACACCGGTGGGTCTCTTTCGGTTTCTTATTGCTTATTCTGCAACCATAGTCAGAGATTGCATGTCCACCAATATCATGATGGATGGGGCTTCACTTTATCACATCCTGTTCCACCCTATAAAGCAAGATCACAAACACGACTTTAGTGGGAGTGTTCACCCTTCCAAGACTCGCACCCAACATCTGGTCAAATATTATCTCATGGACTTTGGTCTGTCGAGATGCTACAAGCTGGAGGATCACCCACCACTTGAAGCCACCATAAGAGGTGGAGACCAAACTGCCCCCAAAATTGACACCTGTGACATGTGCAACCTGTTTCCAGCTGACGTCTACTATCTTGGGAATCTCATCCGGCTGTAAGGGCAACCTTAAGCTTGGTGCAGGGCACAGTAACTAGCAGGGAAATCCGAAGAATACATATAGGTACTAGAATACAGGAGTGGAAATACTACGCACCTAGCAGGGGAATCTGAAGAGAAGTGTCAGCACAGAACAGATTCCGGGTTCTGAGCTGACGAAGGCGACTGAAGCACGAAGAGTTCCAAACGAATAAGCCTGGAGTTTAGACTAGAATAGTGTAAAGTACAGGAGAGTAACTACAGCTTATATACTAAAGTCTCTAGGGGTTTGTAAATTAAGGTACAGTGTCCAATGACAACGGACAAGATTAATGCGAGGTGGGTGAGGGGGTATATGAACGTAGAGGGGCGATCGGGAACCTGAAGGTCGGGAAACTGATCATAACCGTTTGAGATCCTAAAACGGTATCGTGGTTCGATTGATCAGATAGTTGATCTGATCAATGATCGGGTTGTTCGGGTTCTGGAAGAAAAATGAAAAGACGATTCATGACATTACCCCCCTCTAGGCGAAACCCGCCTCGGGTTTCATGATTGACGCCGCTTCTTGTTCTACAGGTCCTGGCCTGTGATGACCCACTTCCGTCCGTGTGTGGTCTCTCTTAGAGCTGCCGGGTATTTCTCGTAGAAGTCTTCAAGACATTCGGTAGAATCCCCCAAGTGCTCCAATGGCTCCCAGGTATTATCCTTGGGTCTATAACCCTCCCATCGAATGAGGTATTGCAAGTGCTTCCGCTTTTTGTTGAGGCGTATCTTCAGCACCTCTGCAATCTCATAGAGGTCAACCCTGTCTACCACATCCGGCAGAGGAGGGTTGTCATGGTGCTGATGAGCCGCCACCGGTGGAACCCAGGGTCGAAGGAATACGGTGTTAAAGACCGGGTGAACCTTCCAGGAGTTGGGAAGTTTAAGCTCATAGGAGATGGCTCCAACTTTACGGACAACTGTGAAGGGACCATAGCGCTGAGCTTTGAACTTCTTCGGCGGGCGATGAGTGACCAAATTCGCTCCAGAGAGGTACACCTTATCGCCGGGTTTATAGTTGGGGTCTGCCTGTCGTTTGGCATCGTAGAACCTTTTCATTGTTTCCTGCGCGGCTCACATGGCGGCCCCCGCTTCCTCTTGGACTTTCGAAATCCAGGTTGCAAATTTTGTTGCATCTTCGGTTGGTACCTCAAGATGTGGTTCCATGCCCTTTCGCGGATGGAACCCCATGGTCACAAAGAAGGGACTGAAACCCGTAGTCTTGCTAACCTGGTCGTTGTGGTTGAATTCCGCCAGAGTCAACTGATCCGCCCAATCATCCTGCAAGAAGTTGGTGAAAACCCGAAGATACTGCTCGATGTTCTGGTTGACACGTTCGGTCTGTCCATCGGTTTGTGGGTGATAGGCTGTCGAAGTGTTCGACTTTATGCCCAAGAGCTTCAACAGATCCCGCATGAAGTTTCCCACAAACTGCGTCCCTCGGTCGCTGATCACCACCTTGGGCGACCTGAAGTCCTTCCACACATGGTCGCGGTAAATGCGCGCCATCCCTTCTCCTCCCAAGTGTTCAGTGCAAGGCACCACCCGGATTCCTTTCCCTAGTCGATCCACTATCACCGCTGACAGACCTGGTATTGGGGCACCCGGGCATTTATTCAAATCTGCTCGAGTTGCAACATACCATAATGTACTTCATTACATTACGACGTCATCTCACAAGGGCTATTGCTGGCCTGAGCAGTTAGCTAAAAGGGATATAATGTGTCACAAACCATTAGAAAGGCGCTGGTCGACAATCCTGGTAAAGGGTTGAAGTGGGAAGTTGCTAATGGAGCAATCGCGGAAAGTGCCTTACCATCCTGGAAACGGATTGGGGCTACTGCACATCCCTGACTAAGGGCATATTACGAGGGAACATCCTTCTGAACCAGAGGGATCATTGTTGGGCATCATCTGATGTCTCCAGAACTGCCAAGAGAGGACTGGACTTGGTTGATCTACCAATTGACTAAGAAACTGTACTCGGGTACTAGGAAACGGCGGCTATCACGATTTTCAGACAAATCACTTAAGCGGTTCAAGGCGGAACCATTTGAGCGTGCGGTTACCAAGGAGGGTAACGGAGTGCTGACGAGGAGGTCGGCTAAAAAGTTGACATATCAACAATATCTCATCACGATCGTTCTAAGCGATGTAGATCTTGACTCATCGCTAAGCTCGGCTCGTTGATGTTTCTTATAAATCGCTCTCAATTTTACTAATCGCTTGATATCTGACAGGAGTTCATCGGCTAGCTGCCATACCACTAGTCATATACCCTGAACCCTATTGCTCGTTTGTATCAGTCTCGTTTATATTTAGAATCCTGTAACATATTTAAGTGGATGGTTATGGGAGGAACACCAGTGAATCTCACCCCACCTGTTGGACGCGAAGTTACTAGACTTCACGCTTAACTGGTAGAGTAGTCATTCATTTGGAGACACCCAGAAGCTATATCAAGTTTCGTTTATTTTCCCTGTTTGAATATTATCTGTGTTGGTTTTGGATCTTTATAAACGACGCGTGAACATATTGGATAAATGGAACGGACACGTGGAATATAAGGAAACAGATCGGAGTTGACAATTGGTTGTAAATCTCGCAAGGATTAGCAATCACGGATACTATTTGGAATTGGGATTCATAAGAATCACTTGCTTTACGCATCGGAGTACTATCTCCAAACCTAGACCCACATCATACAAAACCGTTGAACATAAAATCTCGTCTGTCTATCGCGATTGCGCCTAGAACAGATTCAAGCAAGTTTTATCTATACGACTTGTAGGCCTGTAAAGTCTTGCTTCTTAAAGAGAACTAAAGTTCAAATTGCCACAATCTATACTGGATTGGAACCCCGAACTTGCACGAAGACTATAGTGTTTGAGTTGTTGTAGTTGCATTATCGAACCGCGTATTCATTTACTAGGTTTGTTTTTGTGGTTATTTCACCGCCAGCCCCATAGTCAGTGTTTCACCGCGATAGAGTCGTACCCATTACTGACAGGTAGCTTGGTGATTAGGTCCACCGAAACATTCTGCCACACTCTCTCCAGAACCGCGTTAGGATGTGGTGGTCCTCGGAGCTTGGAGGGAAAGAGCTTTGTCCTCTGACATACGGGGCAAGCTGATGAAATGGCGTAACATAAATGCGCGGCATCTAGGGCTAATTTTGTGATTTCCTATGACCAGTATTTATACAACGGGAAGCAACTAGCACTTCTGTTGTTACTAGCATACCAGCTAGTATGCAGACCACTTGTTAGGTGATAGAAAGGAGAGTCAGAGCGAGCCCTAACTGCTGACTGTAGCACGAGGCTGCACTAGTGTGACACGCTAGCTGCTAGCTGAGTGTACAAACAACCAGGGATTAAACCACTGCCTATACATTCATGAGACATGACCTAGGAGACTCTAGTAGTCCAGAGATGACTTGCGACAGAGCTAGCGAGGGTCTAGCAGACGGATATCTACGATGGAAGTACAGCTAGGGGACAACACCTTGAGCTAGGAAGCTCGGCGCGGTAACCGGTGGTACTATCTAATCTCTAGATAAGTGACTAGACGGCGCTAGGCGGAACAACCCGACTAGCAACTGGCTAGGGCTTTGACAAAGACATACCACAACATACAAGATGAGGCAACACGAGGCTAGTGCCCGATCTGGGCAGCTAGGGCGAAGGGGAATAGCAAGCAGGCTATTGGAACGGAGCTAGGGACGATCGTACAGCCTGTACCGATGACTGGAGGGCGGATCGACGTTCTGACCAACGAGCTATGACCATTGGATGTCAGTCGCAACACTGCGTCGCCTAGATGTAATAGATCGATGCTCTGACAGAGTAGAGATGACTTAGACCACCGGCTACATCGCCGGTTGGTCCGGAAGGGGTGCTCGGCATAGACGGAGGGCTGAGGATCCATTGATATACCCACGTGAACACTAGCTGGTCAGCAAGGCTGACCTGGCATATACCAAACCAGTCCCAAAACCAAACGGCAGTCGTCTCATTGGCTGACCGTATTTCTTATCATCTAATATTGCTTATTGTATTATTCAGCTCACTTTCACATGTAACTCACACCTAGTAGTATAAAAGGGAGCGCAGGACAGACTAGGGTGGGAGAACATTACGCCCCAGACTTTGGACGAAGCTGGTGCTAGTGGACTCAGGCTGCTAGTGGAGGTTGATACCAAACTTCACTTGTAGTAGTCTTTATATTGGAATCAGTAACTGTGGACTCTGGAAACATCAAGTGACTAAGTTGAGGATTTCGTGCTGTTGGTCCTAGACCTCCACATATAAAACAAGGGTGTTCTCTTTGAGACCCAGCTGCAGTTTGCGCTAGTGACTTTGCCTTCACCCCGACAAGACGGAAGCTCTGTCGTAGTGTGTTGGATTGCTTGCTAGGTGGATTGTGTGTTGGCTTGAGCCCACTAAGAAGAAGACGGACTAGGTGCCCCCACCTCTAGTTTGGCTATAACTTGTCAGTTACTTCGCCTTCACCCCGATATAGACGGAAGCTCTGTCGTAGTGTGTTGGGTCGCTAGCTGGACGCTTGTAGTGAACTAGTGCCGATAAAGCAGAAAGGTTCCTGTTCTTGGTTAAGGAACAGGTCGGCGGTCAAGGAGAGTCTTGCCGTTTGAGGATTGAAGTCCCTTGTTGTTAGCCTCAGTAGTCTTTGGGGCTGCCCTTAGCGAGGATTTTCACAAACCTACATACTCTGCCCTGGTGTTCTCGACCTAGCGGTCCAGCCATCTTGTATCCACCCCATATAAACACACCCCCGGACCATCCCTAGGTTCCTAGCAGTGTTGTTGTTGGCGGTTGAATATTGCTAGTACATTGTAGAGTGCGTTGTTAGAAGCCTATAAATCAAACTTGTGTTTGTTCAAACCTGCTGGTCGTATACTACGGCCTGGACCCGAGCTCACAAAGAGAAGCACTTAGATCTTTGGAGGTAGATTGGTTGTGGTTGGTTGTTTTGGGTGTTTGTTTGCAATACCTATCAATTAGCTATTTCTAGTCATATAAGAAGTGCACCGTTTCATCTGGAGCCCACCGCGAGGGTCCGGTTTGATTCAAACGCATAGTTTGGAAACACTAGGCCAATACAAGTCGCTTTAACAAAGCACTGTGTAATAGGTAACAGTTGAGCACGTACTCCTGTGACCTGATCTGTCGAACGTTCAAAGACAAAACCAGATCGAATCTGAACGGGTTGAATAAACCTGGTCAAAGAAGTCTTCTAGAGCAGTACCATCTCTGGAAGCACGACCCAACTGTAACGACGGCGGAAAGATCAGCTAGAGGGCTTATACCCGAACCTGTCACTTGGCCCAAGCGTAAAACAGATTGGTCGCATACAACTAGAAATTCTAGCAAAAGCAAGGAGCTAGCTATTTCTACATCGGTAGCTCAGATCTCTGACGAGCAACCAAACCAAGGAAACAAAGAGTCGTTGCCGTTCCGCAGTGGATTTTTGTCCCCCTTGTCATCTCCAGAAGGAAACCTGGATCAGACGGGCAATAGCGCTTCAAACTCGCCAGCCAGTCAGAACGTAAACCCTGCGCCATTAACACCGGTACAGTCAATCCCTGAGACAGTAAACCCTGTTCAGAACCCCCTAGTGCAAACCGCACTAAAACCAGTTGAAACTTTGGATAACACACCATCTGCAATGGATCGCACAAAGCTACCCGCGACTTGGGGAAAGAACACCCTAAAGTTTGATGGAGAAGCAGATTCTCTACCTGGGTATCTAGATGCCGTTGAAGATTTGATTGTGAAAACCAGGGCCACAACTGACAAGGATAAAAATGAAATTGCCATTCATTTCTGCGATCACAAAACGAAGCGAGAGTGGAAAGCGATACTCAATGAGTCGCCGGGCAGCTCTTGGCACGACTTCAGAGCTAGGATCCGCGAGAGTTACCCTGAGTTCAAGGAATTGGAAAAGGGATCTATCGGGGCCCTAGAGCAGATAATTTATTAGGTTATGTTAAGATACAGGCACTTTTACCAAAACTCGAACTCGAGTTGCAACAGAACTTAAGTTGTATTGAAACAGTGTACAGCACATTATATACATTAAAAACACCCCACCACTTCCAACTTGAGTTCCAAGCTCAAACTCGAGTTCCAGATGAAACACCCCACCACATCCAACTTGAGTTCCAAGCCCAAACTCAAGTTCCATCTATCGAGTTCCAGATGGAACTTGAGTTTGGAACTCAGCTTGGGACTCGGTTCGCAACTCGAGTTCGAGTTCACCCAACTTAAGTCACCAAAACTGCGATAACTTGAGTTCACAAAAACTGACACAAGGAATGACTTACTTGGCCTTGCCACCCACCATTTGTGGTGGCACAAGGGGTGTGTGGTGAATAAATGCGGGAGATCTGGACGCACTGTCAAATTCTTCGGCTGTTCGACGACATTTCCATGACACCCACCTGACCGAATCATGAACTTTGAGAGAGAAAAAAGATCGTAAGCACAAGCAAATCATGGGAGGCCGGGGGAGGAAAAGGATATGGTGAGGATATGGTGAGGACTCACCCCCGGTAGATAGAACAGTTCCCCGGTAGATGGATGCACTCTGCGGGACACAAGCATGGTGGCAAGCCGAGTGGCATGTGCCCGCAATGTGCCATCTGCCCGCAACGTGCCGTCTGCACCATACACCGTCCAGACCAGACCAGTTGATGTAGGTAGGCGTAGATAATATTTAGATCCAGCGTTCAATTCATGGAGAACAAAAACACTCACCGAAGAACATCACGGTAGAGAGAACACGTTCCATGGTTGACATGTGGCTGTACTCAGCAATCAACGCAATCTGATCCCGAATTTAGATTTGAGACCCAAAGTGCGTGAGGAGCAAACACATAGATAAATACGCCGTGAACCAGCTGATTAGGATAGGTGGGGGAGTAAGTAGGCAGGCAGGCAAGGCGGGGGCACGGGCGGAGCTGGCGGAGATATAGCCAGCAGTGCAGGGGCAGTGCGTGGGGGCTCCCCGAGCGTAGGTGTAGGCTCCGTGTCCTGCGGCAGCGGCGACGCAACAACAACCTCCTCAACAACAACCTCCTCTTCGCACACCTCCACCACCGCCGACGCCAGCAGCACGCTCATGCGCTTTTCCCTTGCCTTGAGTGTGCCGCCTGCGCTCCCACCTGCAAGCGCTGCTTGCGCCTCTCCCGCGTTGAAGAACCGACTCCCCCGCTTCCGGCTCCTTAGCCTCAACTCTTGCTCAAGGACCTCACCCTCCCTCACCGCACTCGCCAAACTGTGCTCCCATGCACTCTGCTTTGTCTTTGCGCAGCTCAGCTTCTTCCGCCACCACGCGTCGCGCTCGCGCACCACGGAGACATACTCGCCGACCATTTGCAACGCGTCTCACAGGGCGTCCTGCGCAGCGCCTGGTCCGACGAGCCCCAGTGTGAGCTCAAGCTGTGCGGCCGTGCTGTTCCCGAGAAGCTCGAACGTCTCCTCATGTGGCGCAGCGACGTGGTGCGTGCGTATCGACGCGCTCACGCTTGAGTCCTCGAACCCATCGTCCTCATCGTCATCTTCCTCCGCGTCGGCTTCCGCGTCTTCATCCGACTCCCCAGGCCGTGGGCTCACCTCCCTGCTCTCCGCATGCCGATGCCCATTGCCATTCCCATCCTCCCCGCTCGCCAGCGATTCCACCTCGCTCCTCACTCTGCGCCCCCGTACGCGTGCTCCGCAGGCTGCCTGCGAGGCTTCCGATACTGCTGTTCGTGCTCGTGCGCAGCACACTCACGAGACGCTGACGCCCGGCCCGGCCCCTGCCCCCACCAGCGCTGATGCTCCCGCTCCCACTGCTGCTGACGATGCTGGCCGCACTCGTGCTCCCGCTCATAGCCCCACCATCCTCGCCCTGAGTACGCACACTGCCTCAAAAACACTTCACCTCGCCCTCGCCCCGTGCGCCCGGCCCGGCCCCCGCCCATGCCTGCGCTCTCTTGGCGAGCTCAGTAGCGCCAGCAGCGCGGGCGGAGGCTGCCCGCCCTGCCCCTGTCCTTGCAGCTGGGGCGACTCAAACGGCACCCGCGGCAAGCCCGCGCCCGTGCTCAGCACCTCGGCAATGCGCGCGTGGGTGCCTTCCGCCGTGATTGCGTCAAGCGTGAGCGCGACTTTGCCATCGCCGCTAACGGCGCGGGCGACGTCCGCGGTGAGGGTCGCACTGGCATAGTTGCACTCGACGACTTTAAGCTCGGCATCCTCGTCGAAGTGGCCGGTGGTGGAGCCGGAGCCTGCGCCGTACATGAGGATGGGGATGGCGTGGTTGGGGGGCGGGGTGGGTGCGGAGAACAGCTGGTACAGTAAGTACTTTTAAAAGAACCATGCTATGGGCCATCCGGCTTTTTGTAAAAGCTCCATGCTAGTTAGCAAGGATGTTTTTTTAAAAGCCCCATGCTAACTCGCATGAGAAAATGCAAAAAAAAATGCCCAAAATGGGAATCGATCGGCTGACCTTTAGATACTTTTAGTGTCCAGCATTGTTACCACTACACCAAGCAAGTGATACTGGGCCAGGAAGCTACCCCAGCTAGGGTAAGCCTAGGCTTACCCTACCTGGGACTGCTAATACCCAGACCTAGGGCAGGCAAGCTGCCCTAGGTCTTCGAAAATTGTTTGTCATTGTTTATAATGTGTTCTATAGTGTTTACTAACCCTAACCAGCCTAACCAACCCTAACCAACCCTAACCTTCTAACCAAAAAAGTAAATATACCTGGAAGCCAAGGCACTAACCCCTAACTCTAACCCCTAACCCGAACCCTAACCACCCTAACCACTAACCAGGCCCTATGCGGGCCCTACAGGGGTGGTGCAAGGCTTATTCTGAATTTCCATATGGACTATAGATTAATGTGGCTGGTGAGCTGTTATAACTATGATAGTGTAGTGGTTAATACCATGGCCAGAATGATGGCCATCATGGAAAGGTTTTTGGTTCAATCCCCGCCACAGACATCCCTTTTTCCCTCCCCTATGAGGGCCCTTGATAACTAGCATGGAGCTTTTACAAAAAGCCGGTTGGGCCCATGCCTGGTTTTTTTAAAAGCCACTACTGTACCTAGTGCGGAGAAGGCCATGGGGCCGCAGCCGGGAACGGCGCGAGGATATACGACCGCAGCAGCAGCAGCGAGCGGTACTCCGCGTTGAGGAAGCTGTGCGAGTCGTCGAACACTGCGCGACCTCGCGCTGTGAGGTCTCCGAGCGTGCTATGCATCGCTCATCGCCTCATGGCCCCTGCGAACCATCTGCACGAGTAACGGGACGAGCTCGGACGTACGCGACGGATCTTCCTAAATGGGATTCTACGTTACCGGAAGCAGCTTCCGAACGAGACCACCGCTCTCCCCACATCCGCATCGTCTCCCCTGCCATTCTGGGCTCGCTCCTGCACATCGTCACACGGATACGACCCGTACGCCACGACCCACGGGTTCTTGATCCCTATGACGTGACCTTCTGCATCCAACGAACCGGCGCTCCTCGTACCGCGCGGGCTGCGCTCGTCGCTACTCGGCGTCCACCAACAGGATACGACCGGTCCCCTGGCGTGTGGACGACATTCCCTCGTTTCCGTTCTCAGACGCTCTCCCACACCGGACGGACCTACCGCGTGCCTGACGCCAACCCATCGGACGAGGCAGAGGATATCCCGACACAGCCCTTTCCCCACTTCACACGACACATCGACTAGCCGAGAGGAGACCATCCCTCTCTCCCCCTTCCTGAGCACTCGAGCACCCACCGACGCAATTACCAGCCGTGCCTGGAGCTCCAGACGTATTCCGAGGTTGTTTGGCCTCACCGCGCCTCGCGCGCACCCAGAGACAATTGGTCTCCTCAGCAGAGGCGTCCGTTCTCCTGTCATATATGCACCCCGAAATGCCTCATGATGTCCCCTGCCCCCTGGAAACACCTGCGACCCGCATGGCACCTCTGGAAACGTGGGAAGTCGTTGAGGAGGTATAAAAGGGAGCGCATTTAGTAGGAGTAGTCAGTACCTTCCGGCCTGCAGAGGTAGCTTTCGGGGCGTTTTCCCCACTTTCTGTACCGTTCTCAGCTCAATCTAAAGGGGTACTCCCAGCCTTCCCCGACTTCGTACCTCTCGTGCACCCTCCTCCTCGTCCACTGCCGGAGGCAGGCCACACATCTTGCATTTGCTCGTTCATCGGCGTCTCACCTCTCACACCTCCATCAGCAGGGTCCCTCCTCACCAGACCCGGTGTCACCATCCCAGGCTTCCTCGATTAGGATCACCGTTCTCGTGAGCCTCGCTCTGTAGAAAACAGGCCCGGAGAGAAGCCGTCACATATAAATCGCCGTCCATAGCCAACAAGACCAACTGTCTCGCCGTCGACCGAATGACGTTGGTGTCATCGTCTGTGCGACACACATCACATCTCCAGCGCTGGTTCTAAGGGGAAGAGCGCACGAAGGAAAGCAGGCAGGGCAACGCATTTAGGGTTCCAGTACTCTCGTACGGGGAGCCAGGTTCAGGCATTCACACCTTCTTTACCATTTCCACTAACAACAGGTCCGCCGCACACGTCCACACCTAGGAGACGAACGGTCTCCACGATCTCCCGTTCACACACACACACACACCCATCGCTCATACAAGGCCGATTCGTGCACCGACCTTCCGCTCTATCATTCGACTATACCTTCCCCTCTAGAGGACGAACGTAGTCGAATTCGAATCACATATCTTTCGATACCGACACCGCGGTCCTTATCACAGCGGATGAGCGGGTCATCACAAATGCAGTAACAGATAAACAGACTGCAAGCCGGTACTCTGACCTGTGCTAGATGACTCCAGGCGGCGGATTCAACTCCGTTTCGTCAGGATAGGGGTTCCGGCAGCTAATGGCAAGCTGAGGAATCATTCACGATACCCATAAATGGACGCTAGCGGATCAGTGTGGCTGTTCTGCTTGGCATAGACCCATCATAAAACCAAACGGCAGCCGTCTCATTGGCTGCTGTATCAATCACCTCATTTTCACTCATTTCTATTATTCATTCTGTATATCACATGTATCATGGACCCCAGTACTATAAAAGGGAGCACAGAGCAGGCTAGGACCTCAGATTATTACACCCCGACTTTGTACGAAGTTGGTGCAGGTGGTCTCAGGTTGCTAGTGGAGATTGTAACGTAACACACTTCACAAGTAGTAGCTTTATTGGAATCAATACTGTTGACTCTGAACACGTCGAGATCTTAAGTTGAGGTTCTAGTTGTTGACTCAAGGAGTCTTCACGTATAAAACCAAGGGTGTTCTCTTCGAGAACCAGCTAGCAGTTGCGCTAGCAGCTTTGCCTTCACCCCGATATTGACGGAAGCGCTGTCGTAGTGTGTTGGATCGCCTGCTAGGTGATTGTGTGTTGCCTCGAGCCTACTAAGAAGAAGACGGACTAGGTGCCCCCACCTTTAGACCGACTGTAACTTGTCAGTTACTTCACCTTCACCCTGATATTGACGGAAGCGCTGTCGTAGTGTGTTGGGTCGCTAGCTGGACGCTTATAGTATCTATTGCCAATACAAAGTGGAAACGTTCCTGTTCTTGGTTAAGGAATAGGTCAACGGTTTAAGGACTGCCTTGCCGTTTGAGGATTGAAGTCCCTTGTTGTTAGCCTCAATAGTCTTTGGGTATCCCTTAGCGAGGATTTTCACAAACCTACATACTCTGCCCTGGTGCTCTCGACCTAGCGGTCCAGCCACCTTGTATCCAACCCATAAAACCCTGCCCATCCCAGGTGCTAGCGGTATTGTTGTTGGCAGCTGTGTAGTGCTAGCGTGTTGTTGAAGTACTTTGTTGAAGTCTAGCAGTCAAATTGTGTTTGTTCCAAACCCGCTGGTTGCATACTACGGCCTGGACCCGAACTCACAAAGAGAAGCACTTACATCTTTGGAGGAATAGATTGTTGTAGTGGTGGTTTTGTGGTTGTTTTGTGCAATCCCGAATCTAAGCTATTTCTAGTTGTATAACAAGTGCACCGTTTCACTGTGATTCGAGGTTTGGTGGACAAAACACCATGAATTGGCAGCAGAGCTCCACGAAAAACAGGAGACCTGACGTGCAAAGTGGAAGCGACCCGCCACAGATCATGACACCGATGACGAGACCGAGGCTGCAGTGTCCAAGAAACCGAGGAAGCGCCAAAAGCGAAAACCAAAGAGGAAGAAACAAGGAACTGGGCCAGTGATTATGGGACTGGTTCAAGGGCGGCCAAAGAGAATAATCACCCGGAGTGTGCAGGCAATTGCAGTGGACGAGGAACAGGGTGATGAAGACACCGAGTTGGATTCTGATGATAGTAGTGAACTGTACAACAATTCGGAATATTCCAACTAGATTAATGACTTCCTGCATATTCCCTATCTAATTGCTACAGATCTTGTACGGATCCAATTATTCACCCGCCAATATCAGCTGGTTCAGAACTGTGTTGCCCACCTGTTGCTTCACCCCGCGCCCAGCTGAATGCAAGATGGCCACAAGCTGAGCCTCACAGCTGGTTGCCAGGCCGTTGACAGCCGGTACCAGGTTTCGCGGCACCTGTCTCTTGGCTGTTCTGATCAGGTGGTCGTGACATACTGGCACTTTGGTGGTGTATCTAAACTCGGTAGAATCTCCATGTACAGTAGATTCTACCTCGTCTAATCTCAGGCTTCTACCTTGGCTTGACATTGTCTCCACCCTGCCCTGCTTCCTATCCATCATATTGCAGGTTGTGTCCACACCCTGGGTTTTATACCTGAGTGGGTATCACACCCTCTTTGACTCGTTACGGGTTCCGCCTTGCATCCTGACCTACAATATATGGTGTAGTCGGGGGTTTGAGGCGCGTCGAGCAGAGTGTAGTGTAGGTGTAGAGTAGTGGATCACAGACCGAGTTAGCGAGCGCATTAGGCGGCAATCATCATCTCACCTTGGCTTTCCCCGCTTTGGTGTGTTCTAGGGTCTCCGATCTGCCGTCTCCATCTGGTGATTGGAGTGGGATTCCAACCAATCTGCTGCTCTGCTGTCTGCTGTTCTTTCCTGCTGAAATCGCTGCACACTGAAACACGAGGCAAAACACGAGGCCACCATCCTGGCCAGCGACGAAGAAACCTCGTCTCCAGCTCTGGCACAAGGTCGACACACGTACCGAAACGCAGGTGGACAATTCACCGCCGCACGCGCTACAGCCAGAACAACCACAACACCAGTGAGTCCGCCGAGTCCGACATCCCTCGCGGCTCCGGCACCTGCTGCTTTGCCTTCAACAGCTACTGCATCTTCACCTGCAGCAGCTCCGTCCCCCAGCATGCTACCTGTCGTACATCCCATTCCCATACCACCACCTCCACACAGTATATCCCTCCTCGACGACGACAATATGCCAGACCTGCAGATGTTCCACGGGGATGGAAGGGCGAAGGAAAACCCGCACGACTACAAGAAGAACTTAATGTTGAAGTTCATGGGGAAGAATCTCAGTGACACCGAGAAGATTGAGGCTCTCGGTCTTGGTATGGCGTCGGGGAGCACAGCGGATAGCTGGTTTGACGAGGCGGCGCAGAAGGCGCTTATGACGTGGGCGACGATGTCCACAGCCTTCGACACCAAATGGCCCAAGCGCGCCACCTTGAAGAGGACGGGGCCGGACATGATAGAGGATTTGCTTGGGGAGAAGCTCGCAGCGGCAGAGATTGGGAAGCGAGTGGCCGATGGGGGAGGGGAGGAGTTCGGGCATGTCGTTTGGGCCCAGAAGATGGTGTGTATTGCCTGCAATATCCCAGACCCCCAGGGTCTCTTCATCGGTGTCATGCACGAGAAGCTACTGACCATCATGCAAGACCTGTTGGGGCTGGGGGCCATTTTTTCCGAATTGCGGGGCATTCGAGACGGCTGTGGTCGGAATAAACAGGGCCTCGATCCTCAACGCGCAGGCGAAGGAGGCGAGGTTGGTCGAGATGGCAAACACAGTGGAAAACTCGCACCTCGCTGTAACGTCTCGCACCCCGATGCAGCTACCCATCGCAGTGCATCCTCAGCGCTTTGCGCAACAGGCCTATCCTCTCTACCCTCCTTTTCTGCCACCACTGCAGCAGCAGCAACCGGCACTGCCGCAGCAAGCACCCGCTCCCCCGGCGTGCACAGCCTTTTGTCCCGAGTCGGAGTGCCTTATCAACCTCCTCAAGAACATGCTGCCTCATCGTGCCGCATACCAGCAGCAAGTGAGCAACTGGGACACGCATCACGGCAACCATCACTGGGGTCGGCAAACTGTATGACTTTCACCTCAATTTTCAGTCTCTTTTCCCATGACTTCCATCACCAAAAACGATGAAACCAAGTGGAATTCATGCGAATTTGGTGCCATGAAAAGCAAATACTTTTTGTAACTTTTCATGGGGTGCATTCACAGGGTTTAGTGGTGCCTTTCACAACAAATACACATGAAATGTAATAGCCATTAGGACTGCGGATTCATGTCATTAAATGCGACTAGTCATATGATAAGCTCGTGAAAAACATTCCAATTCTATATGACTACAACAAATGTGCTACTGTACAGCTACAGCGCCTCCCCGATGCTACATGCTTGGGCCTTTGGTTCCGCACCATCGCCGCCCCCGGCACCTTGATTGGGTCATAAGAGGGGCTGGCAACATATATGGAGCAGCAAGCAAGATGTGGAACAAAAAATACAGTGGTGTGAAGACGTACCGTGTTGGTAACTCGATGAAGCGGTAAATAGCACGTCACACCCAGTCTTGCAGTGGATCAGCCAATATTCCAAGGAAAGAGAGAAACCTGCATACATTGGGAGGGCGGTAGAAGCAGCATGAGTGATCGAGAGCTGGCTGTATACCTGGCAAAATTTATGGTGCTTGTGGAAAAAAACTGCGGGCACAGCACACACCTTGGAATCACGAAGCTATTCGCCAACAGAATCCCTATCCATTTGTCTTCTCGTGGTGTATTAATATTGGTGTATTGGAAGATGGCTGGAGGATCAAGAGATTCTGTCACTGACTCACCATGCTGTGGAGCGGTCTCGACGGACACGGTGTGTTGGAGTAGTGTGAGTGGAGAACTGTGTGCGGAGTCAGCAAGCACTGCTTGGAAGGCTAAGCTGGAGGGAGTCAATGTTGAGGGTGTCGAGACGATGCAGTGGGGTGGAGGAGAAGAAGAGAGAAGAGGATGGATGTGTGAGAAACAACGGTGATTCGAAGCCATATGCCATCATCCATTCTCACGGACTCCACCAAGACTGCACCCTTCGACGCCGCGGTGCCTCGGAGTGCATTGACCCTCTTTCGTGGGCGTGGCGCGAGGGGCAACATGCATAGACACTATGTGGGTCAGAGCTTGATATCGTTTTCTCTTAAACCCACTGACTCGGACCCACATCACTTTATATTTACTGTAAATCCACCGACTTTTGGAATGAAAAATTCATGAACTTGGACCATGAAATTGATGCATACTCAGGGCCTAGCTCAAGTACATGGATTCAATATATGAATTCTAAACTATGTGAAAATATGTTCACTCAGTTTGTGCATGAATCCTGGAATTCATGGACTGGCTGTGTGAAACTCATGTGGTTTGACAATCCCAGTGCGTGGGCCCAACGAGTACCGCCCGTACCCGCTTACTCCGGGGGCAGCGCCATTGGACGCGAGTGGGGACTGCTACAACTGCGCGCTGCTCGGTCACACAACTGCGGAATGTAGCAACCCGCCCATGCCGCCCCTCAAGAAGAAGTGGAGGCAGATTGCAGCCTCCATCCGCAACAGCGCTCGTCGTGCTGTGCAAACAGCTGTGCCGGTTTACTACGTCACTGCGCAATACTCCTATGATCCCAACACGTACAACTACAACGCGTGGTACCCCGCGAACCCCTACACTTCCTATCCCAACTCCGCCTATGCGAACAACCAGGGAAATGGGGAAGGGTCGTCAAGCTAGAGCCCCAGGCTGCATCGACGACCCCAAACTTTATTTCTGGTCAATTTTCAGTGGTCCCTGAGTGCACAGAGGCTCAGCACGGGGATGACAACGCGCCCGAATTCGCATGTACCCCAGAGAGCGGGGAGGGAGTTTTACCTAGAGACGATGAGGTTATCCCAGACAAGCGCCTGTACCACCACCATTCTAAATCAGAGATTGTTGACTTGTACGGCGTACATGATTCAGGCAGTGGGGAAAGAAGTGTGCTGATGACTACAGGACCAATGTTGTCTGGTTTCCTAGCATATTATCGGAAAATTGGAACGTCCTCATGAACCAATTTCTGACGAACTCAGGGACGACAGGCGAACTCGTTGGACTTACCACGGACATCAAGGAGCGCACAAGGTTTCGGGGGGGTCAATGCACGTCCCCCTCGAGGCAAGTCCATTTTGCTTCGCCTCCAATTCCAGTAGAACAGGTTGACCAGCGGGAGGCCCAGGAAGCTCGAATTGAAGATCACACTAAAGATCCCAACGGGTTTGAGGGTCCACGAAATTTTGAAGTCGCAGATGCGCATGCTAGTGACCTGGGAGATGCTGTTCGCACATCTCCCTTGAGAACCAGGCAAGTTTCACCACATCCATTCCATGAAGCAGATGAAAGTCCCCTACCACAGATGCCACAGCCGGTCGAAGATGTAATCCAGAAGGCAGAACGCCGTCGAGAAAAGCGGAGACGCCAAGATAAAGCCACGAGGGTGCGTAAAGCCGAGTGTAAAATTGCCCATAACACTTTGCTGCTGAGGTGGGCAGATTTGAAGAAGGTCTCAGGGTGTACGAGCCGTGTATCAGCATTGGTGCGAAAATCCTGCCGTCTGAAAGGCCAAGACCGCCAGAGGGTGTCAAAGCGCTTGAAACAATGGTATTCAATGCCATACAATTTTGGAGATGTTCCAGCAAAGCAGAGTCCGAACACAGAGGAGCTGCCAGCAACATTTTATCCAATCATCACGACCACTGACAGGAAAGTTACGATGCAGGAAGCCGACGAAGAGGAGGAAGACCGCCAATATTTTGCCGAGGACTTACAAACACATAAAGTCGCAACTGCGCATGCTAGTAGTCTGGGGGAATGTGATAACATCTTCCCCTTGAGGCAAAGACAAGATTCCTCCTCGACGTGGGGTTCAGCTGATATCGCTACACTGCAGGATTTGGAATGTGTGCAATCAGTTGGAGGTGGATCAGATGTTTCCCGTGCCAAGAATTTACGAAACACTAAAGTCGCTGTTGCGCACGCTAGTAATACAGGAGAGCATCTCCCATGCTCTCCTCTGAGGCCAAGGGAAGTCAAATATTTGCCTCCTGCACCTGAGCCATTTCACTCGCCGAATCCGCAGAAGGTTGTGAAGAAGGTTACATTCGCACCAATGGAGGGCCCAGAAAATAACAAGTGTGTGGACGTAGTAGGGAATGAGAATTTCCCCTCGAGGGAAGTCCCACCTCATCTACCCGTTGACGCAAGATTGCCCAATGTTGATGGATTGCGTAGCTGGAATCGCCCCTCCAAAAAATTCGCGCCTGACAATTGGCACGAGATCTGGACTGTGGATGATGCAGCAGGCCCCGAACGACAACCATCCCGGCACGGAGCAACCACCCATTCCTGTGGTTGCCGATCCCTCTATTCACACGCGGAAGACTGACCCATTCCTTCCGGCACGTGTTGACACCATCATGGCAGAACTGGAAATTGGGACAGACTTGAGTCCCAGCGAGCGCCAGCATGTGGACCAGGTCCTACGGTCCTATGCCGACTGCTTCGCCCTCTCCATGAGTGAGGTGATTGCGGTCGACAGCATGCAGCACACCCTCAACATCCCCAATCGATCCAAAGCAAAATTCCGGATGAATCCCTGTCAACGACCACTCAGCACGCTGCAGAAAATCTATTTCAACAATGCCATCGACAAAATGCTGTAGGCTGAGATTATTGTGCCGATAGATCACTGGGATGTCAAATGCTGTGGGGCAACCACTCTCGCAAAGAAGGTGCACGACAGCATGGGACTCATGCTGGAGCAGCTGCAGCATTGGGTAAACGATGAATGCGTCGCAAATGGGTTTCCAGATGTGTTTGAAGATCTTCCTCCCCGGGAGCTGGTTCCAGACAGGAGCGCCGGCGACGAACAGCCCAAATGGCGAATCTGTCAGGAATTCAATAACTTGAACAAAGTTACTGAAGTTCCACCGATGCCGCAAGGTGATATATATTCAACTAAAGCAGCAGCGTCTCAGCGGGCATTGGTGGTTGAACATGTTCGATTTCGTATCGGGGTTCTATGCGTGCGTCGTAACCAAAGAGGACCAGCCTTACATCTGCTTCTACGTCGAAGGGCGGGGCTTCTTCAAGTACTTGCGCATGCCCTTCGGGTTAACGGGTGCACCATCCACATTTGCGCAGCTGACAGCTGATGCCCTTGGTGACCTGGTGGGGGTCTTGTTCGAGTTGTTTGTGGATGATGGTGGCATGGCAGGGGATGACTTTGAGACAATGCTGCAGGATACAATAACCTTGCTGACACGGGTACGTGAGAAGAAACTCTCGCTCTTGGCATCCAAATCCAGGTTCTTCCTGTCCAGCGCCGTATTCGCCGGTGGCCGGGTTGGCAAAGATGGAATCGCTCCAGACTTATCAAAGCTCACCCGTCATTGTCAACTGGGAACGACCCACGAACATCCAGAACCTCGGAGTGTTCACTGGGCTGACTGGGTATTTTCGAAGCCTCATCAAAGGCTACGCCACCATCGCACAACCACTCACAGACCTCAGTCACAGTGTTCAAATTCCGCAGTTCAAGGGCAAATACGCCTACTGAAAGGCAACGAAGTCGTTCTCCCTTGTGGACCTGTGGAAACCGGAGCACACCCGTGCATTTTGCGTCTCAAGGTTGCACTTACCAGCAAGCCTGTGCTGAAAGGCCCAAAATTCGATGGGACACCATTCATTATCACGTTGGATGGCTGCAAGCATGGACTTGCTGGAATGTGCTCTCAGCGCTTCACCACAGTCAGTGCTAACGGGAAGAGCATTGTTAAAATTCACCCGGTAGCATTTGCATCGAAGCGCACCTCTGCATTGGAAGAGAAGTACAAACCATTTCTCCTTGAGTTCGCAGCACTCAAATTCAGCCTCGACAAATTTTCGGACGTTGTCTGGGGATTCCCAATCGAGGTGGAGACCGACTGTCGAGCGCTGCATGACAATTTGCTCAACGAGAAGTTGAGCTCAACTCACTCTAGGTGGCACGACAGCGTCCTAGATCATCATATTGTGGATGTTTGCCATCGCCCCGGTCATTTGAACCCTGTTGCTGACGGTCTGAGCTGCCAGTATGTGGGTAAAGACACTCAGGCTGGTGACGGCCACGAGTGGACTGTCAGCGAGGATTGGGAGGCGTGGGGCCTTTACCACGACATTTTTGCCATCACAGACGTCATGGAGCCAGTGCCCGAGCAAGCAGCGATGCAGAAACATTTCAAGGACGAGCAGATTTTTCTGGAGGTTGTGGATGTGTTGCTGGAGTTGGATCATGGCAAAAGTCTGTACGAACGGAAGCGGGCACGGCACCGGGCAAGTGGCTACATGATCGCTGATGAAAAACTCTGGCGAGTTGCAGGAGGCAAATCCATTCGGGTGGAGGCACGGCAGGAGTGTGTGACGAAGGCCGAAGCCAAGGAGATGGCATGGGAGATTCACCGCAACAATGGGCACTTCGGACATGATTTGATCAAGGTCCATCTGCTCAGCAAAAGTTGCAGCCCAGTGCTCGACAAGTCGATTATGGACGCCATTACGGGGTGTGGTCGCTGCAAGAGCTTTGGAGCTGCACACATTCACTCCTCGCTCAAGCCGATCACGAGGAGGCATCCTCTCAAGCTAACGGTGTGCAATACCCTCTCAATATCGCCGGGGAAGGGGAGTTTTAACAAACTCGGCCTGTATATGGATGTCTACTCACAACAACTCTACGTCAGAAAGCTGAAAACTGCGGCCAGCGGAACAACCACATGTGCGGCACTCGATGAGCGCTCGCATACAATCCCCCCATCCAAAACAATCATGGCCGATGGAGGGCCTGAGTTTGACAATAACCTCGTCCGCGCCTGGTGCGAATCCAAAGGCACCAAACTGCACATCGTGCCAGCTTATTTGCCCTGGGTGAATGGCCTTCTCGAGGGACAGAATGGCAAACTCCTGGGGCGTCTCAAACGAATGTGCGCCCCAGATCTTGGCGAAGACGAGTACGACGCAATGTCGGCCACAGACCTTCCCAGGAATTGGCCAGATCACCTTGACGCTGCCGTTGAGTACCTTAACAATTGTATCCTCCCGAGCCTGTGATACTCACTGAATGAACTCCTCTTTGGTCTCGTCATCAACACACCGCGCACAGATCCAGTGTCATTTGTGTCGGGACTGGACCAGGAAGACATCTCAATACAGATGGCATACATGGAGCAGCAGAATGTGGACACCTACTCCCAGGTACTCGATCATGCAGCCAAGTGCAAAGGTATCTTCGACAAGAAGGTCATGGCAAGGGCTCCAAGAGAGGTCATATTCAAAGCTGGGTGGCTAGTACAGATTTATCGCAGCGACCTCGATTACACCTTCAGGACCCAGCGGAAAACTGAGCCAAAGTGGTCCACACTGCACCGAATTGTCAGCTGAGATCGCAACTCGTATAAACTCGAGACGCTGGAGGGTCTGCCTATCAAGGGCAGATTCAGTTCCAGGCGGTTGCAGCGCTTCATCCCTCGAACGGGCACAGTGTTAGCAGAAGCGCAGGAGGCGATCGAGGTCCAGATGGGAGTTCAAGAGGCAGTGGATGATGACCTGTTGGTGGGAGGACATGGAGGTGTTGGCAGTGATAGCAAGTCGGACAATGAAGACAAGTTTTTCAATGTGGAAGATGAACCAGAGGAGATCGGAGAAGAGCGCAACGTGGACATTGCTTCTGTGGGGGTGGGCAGATGTAGTCGGGGGTTTGAGGCGCGTCGAGCAGAGTGTAGCAGATCATGGACCGAGTTAGCGAGCGCATTAGGCGGCAATCATCATCTCACCTTGGCTTTCCCCGCTTTGGTGTGTTCTAGGGTCTCCGATCTGCTGTCTCCAACGGTCTCCTAGGGAGGACACCGTACGGTTGGTCCTACTGCTCGGGGAACACGCAAGCTACTAGTGTCTATCAGGTTTCTCCTGGTTGGGGCTCTCGCCGGGTTACTCGCTGTTTAGCCAACCCAGAGGCCATTGCTGACAACTGAGAACTGAGATTAGAATCGAATATGACTTGAAGAAATGTGAAGCCATATCTCAGGAACCTCAAAGATGTTGAGCAAAAAGATGAGTGGCTGGCCCTCATGCTGAAGATGAACCATCCAAGCCATGAAAGCACGGTGGTTTGGGGATGTCCATGCATCAGTGGCAAAGCTGACCCGACCATTGTAGTTCTGGCTGCAGAAAAATTTAGTACATGTCCAAGGGGCTAGGGAGAAGATGTACCTCTAACATGTGTACAATGCGCTGTGAGCAGCGATCAAATGCAGCATTGAGATCATGCCCAATTGTACGGTGACTGGGGACTGTGAGCTCCGGACAACCAGCCAGAAGGATCTCTCTGAGCTCGCAGTCCTCCATGATCTTGAAAGGCCAGTTGGCCTCTGCGAGCCAGTGCACAATGTGGGCGCTGAAACAGTAAGTATCGCTTGGAAAAATTGACAGCAAAAGAATGTACCGGAACTCGGGCTGAGTGTGAGTGTGATGGGTGACCTTGATTGGACACTGCCCTGTGCATGCAAAGGAGGAAAATATGTTCCTGTCCCATGGGCCAGCGGCAGTGGTACCAGCAAGATGGGACTTGACAATGTCCTTGTCCCAGCAAGCCTCAGCATGCTTCTTGAAATTTGACATGGATGAGCGATCTGCAGCCTTGGTACTATCAAGGTTGGTCTGGAACCATTGGACACCTTTGTAACCTGCATGGAGCAGAGAATAATCAGTAGTGATTTAAACGAAGTCGGGAAAGCAACACCCACCAGAACATTTCTTACATCCATTAGGGGCGGCACAGGTAAACTGCTGGAAGCTGCAACCTTTGTCGTCCTTCTTAGTAGCAACATCGGGCTTGAAAAATTGATAGATGTTGGATCTCCACTTGGCTTTGCTCTTGTCTAGAATATGATAAGAACCTGAAACTGGATGGAAGGAGTATTTCACACCATTGACTTCACCAGTATCCGCATTCAAGTGAATGCTGATGGGTTCACCCAACTTCAAGCTCTTCCTCTCTGCATCTGTTATTAGTGCATTGCAGAATATGAGTGACACAAGACTGACCAATTGCACTGTCAGCCTTCAAAACTGCCTTTCCAGCCTTTTTCTTGACTTTGCAAAGGGTATCACTGAGTTTGGAGGCAACACTGGATGCTCGAGATGTGATGGATGGGGGCATGGCAAGAAATAAGAATGAATCACATAAGCTCAACAAGCACCCTTTTATTATAGCTGGAGCTGGCCTGCACTTGGAGTGGGGGCAGACCGGCTACCAGCCAGAGCATGGGGCTGGGGCTGTTTTCCAAGGTTGGGGGCATACCGAGATGGAAGCTAGTCAGATCTACGTTGAGGAAGTGGTCAATGGCAATGCAGATCAGGCCGTAGGTCTGGATTGTGGCACCATTACCCCCACTGACAACTATGAAGAACTTGGGGTCAGCAACCTTGTTGTACAGCTGTATGCGGCCAGGGAAACATGCCTTGGATGAGAAGCACTGAAGAGTAGACCACTGCGGGGAAGCCGTCCGGCAGGGTGGGGATATAGGAGTTGCAGGGCAGGTTCCCATCTACTGTCAGCTGGGTGGGGCCCACCAGGGTCGCCTCGGCCGTGTTGGTGAGGCGTTGGGCAATGCCCTGGGCTGTGGTATTTGGCACCGCCACAATGGTGGTGAAGGTAGCGGGGGCTGTCGCATCAGCAGCGATGGTTTGGGCAGTGTTGTGGGCAGGGGCGCAGGCAGGGGCACCAGAGGGGAGCGGCTGTGGGAGCAGCGGTTATAGCGGTGAAAACACCGTAACAAGAGCGCGCGGCATCTAGTGCTATTTTGCGATTTCCTAGGACCAGTATTTATACAACGGGAAAGCGCTAGCACTTCTGAAGTGCTATTACTAGCACTCAGGACTCTGGCTAGGTGATATAAAGGAGAACTGGAGTGAGCCCAAGCTGCCGGTTGTAGCCTCAGATACGACTAGTGTGACGCGCTAGCACGGTCTGAAGGCACAAACCACAGGGAAATAACCATAAGCCTACACAGTCAAGGTGCTAGCACCTAGGGAGCGAGACACAGAAGAGTGGTATTGCGAGCACGCTAGCTGGAGGTGCGAGCGGCGAGTCTGGGATCTGAAGGGTAGTAAACTATGCGCTAGCAGCCTTCTAGCAAGGGTGCTAGTGTGCGGTATCCCTATAGTGATCGACCCGAGACCCGAAACACAGATGCGAGCACGTGATGGTCGCGACACGGTCACGAGTCACAAACAGAGACAAGTAAACAGTAGAGGAATAGCTAACAGGCTATTGGTGCGGATGCGCGGGTCACCACATATGCAGTAACGGATAAACGGACTGCTAGCCGGTGCTCTGACTCGTGCTAGATGACTCCAGGCGGCGGATTCAACTCCGCTTCGTCAGGATAGCGATTCCAGCAGCTGATGGCAAGCTGAGGGATCACTCACGATACCCATAAATGGACGCTAGCGGATCAGTGTGGCTGTTCTGCTTGGCATAGACCCATCATAAAACCAAACGGCAGTCGTTTCATTGGCTGTCGTATCTATCACATCATTTTCACTCATTTATATTATTCATTCTATTTATCACATGTACCATGGACCTCAGTAGTATAAAGGGAGCACAGAGCAGGCTAGAACCTCAGATTATTACACCCCGACTTTGTACGAAGTTGGTGCAGGTGGTCTCAGGTTGCTAGTGGAGATTGTACACACACTTCACAAGTAGTAGCTTTATTGGAATCATTACTGTTGACTCTGGACACGTCGAGATCTTAAGTTGAGGTTCTAAGTTGTTGGCTCGCGGAGTCTTCACGTATAAAACCAAGGGTGTTCTCTTCGAGAACCAGCTAGCAGTTTGCGCTAGCAGCTTTGCCTTCACCCCGATATATTTGTAGTGTGTTGGATCGCCTGCTAGGTGATTGTGTGTTGACTCGAGCCCACTAAGAAGAAGACGGACTAGGTGCCCCCACCTCTAGACCGACTGTAACTTGTCAGTTACTTCGCCTTCACCCCGATATTGACGGAAGCGCTGTCGTAGTGTGTTGGGTCGCTAGCTGGACGCTTATAGTGTCTATTGCCAATACAAAGTGGAAACGTTCCTGTTCTTGGTTAAGGAATAGGTCAGCGGCTTAAGGACTGCCTTGTCGCTTGAGGATTGAAGTCCCTTTGTTGTTAGCCTCAATAGTCTTTGGGTATCCCATTGCGAGGATTTTCACAAACCTACATACTCTGCCCTGGTGCCCTCGATCTAGCGATCCAGCCACCTTGTATCCAACCCATAAACCCCTGCCCATCCCAGGTGCTAGCGGTATTGTTGTTGGCAGCTGCGTAGTGCTAGCGTGTTGTTGAACAGCTTTGTTGAAGTCTAGCAGTCGAATTGTGTTTGTTCCAAACCCGCTGGTCGCATACTACGACCCGGACCCGAACTCACAAAGAGAAGCACTTACATCTTTGGAGGAATAGATTGTTGTAGTGGTGGTTTTGTGGTTGTTTTGTGCAAGCACGAATCTAAGCTATTTCTAGTCGTATATCAAGTGCACCGTTTCAGCGGTGTTGTTGGCCTGCACAGCGGTGTTGGAGGCTGCAGTGGTGCACAAGGGCATTGTTAGCTGGGTAGTTGTTAGTCAATAGGACACTTACCCGTGGTTACAGTGGGGGCGAGGAAGGGCAAGTTTGCTGCTGAGGTGGCCTGGTGGGCAGCAGGGGCTGTGTCACCCCCAGGGCTGGTGTGGATGCACTTGCTGGGGGACTCAAGGAGCTGGTGCAAGGAGGAGGCGCCTGTCGTAGTGTGATTGAGGACAGTTGTTTGGCCCAGAGACGCAGCAACTGCGAGCACTACATCCGCTGTGAGGAAAGGGTTGTCCTCATCGGTGTCTGGTGTGTAAGCATAGGGTCAGAGTGGGCACAAGCTCGTGAGATGCAGCATACCTTGCACAGCTCTCTTTTGCCTTTGTTCTTCTTGCCGGTGAAACGGCGCACTTCTTATATGACTAGTAATAGCTAATTGATAGGTATTGCGAACTAACACCCAAAACAACCAACCACAACCAATCTACCTCCAAAGATCCAAGTGCTTCTCTTTGTGAGCTCGGGTCCGGGCCATAGTATGCGACCAGCAGGTTTGAACAAACACAAGTCTGATTTATAGGCTTCTAACAACACACTCTACAATGTACTAGCAATATGCAACCACCAACAACAACACTGCTAGGAACCTAGGGATGGTCCGGGGTGTGTTTATATGGGGTGGATACAAGATGGCAGGACCGTTAGGTCGAGAACACCAGGGCAGAGATTTGTAGGTTTGTGAAAATCCTTGCCTTAGGCAACCTAAGGACTACTGAGGCTAACTCCAAATGACTCCAAATCTCAAACGGCAAGACTCTCCTCGACCGCCGACCTATTCCTTAACCAAAACAGGAACCTTTCCGCTTTTATCGGCACTAGCTCACTACAAGCATCCAGCTAGCAACCCAACACACTACGACAGAGCTTCCGTCTATATCGGGGTGAAGGCAAAGTAACTGACAAGTTATAGCCAAACTAGAGGTGGGGGCACCTAGTCTGTCTTCTTCTTAGTGGGCTCAAGTCAACACACAATCCACCTAGCAAGCGGTCCAACACACTACGGCAGAGCTTCCATCTTGTCAGGGTGAAGGCAAAGTCACTAGTGCAAACTGCAGCTGGGTCTCGAAGAGAACACCCTTATTTTATATGTGGAGGTCTAGGACCAACAACACGAAATCCTCAATTTAATCACTTGATGTTCCAGAGTCAACAGTCTACTGATTCCAATATAAAGACTACTACAAGTGAAGTTTGGTATCAACCTCCACTAGCAGCCTGAGTCCACTAGCACCAGCTTCGTCCAAAGTCTGGGGTGTAATGTTCTTAGACCCTAGTCTGTCCTGCACTCCCCTTTATACTACTAGGTTCGAGATATACATGTGAAAAGAGTGCTGAATAATACAATAAGCAATATTAAATGATGAGAAATACAGTCAGCCAATGAGACGACTGCCGTTTGGTTTCGGGACTGGTTTGGTATATGCCAGGTCAGCCTCGCTGACCAGCTAGTGTTCAACCGTGGGTATATAACTTGATCCTCAGCCCTCCGTCTAAGCCGAGTACCACTTCCGGACCAATCGGCGATGTAGCCAGTGATCTAGGTCATCTCTACTCTGTCAGACCGACAATCTATCATTCCTAGATGACGCAATGTTGCGACCAACATCAAACGGTCATAGCTCGTTGGTCAGGACGTCGATCAGGCCTCCGGTCATTGGTACAGCCTGTATGATCGTCCCTAGCTCCCATTCCAATAGCCTGCTTGCTATTCCTTTCGCCCTAGCTGCCCAGATCGGGCACTAGCCTCGTGTTGCTTCATCTCTTATGTTGTGTTATGTCTTTGTCAAAGCCCTAGCCAGTCGCTAGTCGGGTTGTTCCACCTATCGTTGTCTAGTCACTTATCTAGAGATTAGATAGTACCACCAGATCTCGCGCCAAGCTTCCTAGCTCAAGGTGCTGGCCCCTAGTTGCACTTCCATCGTAGATATCCATCTGTTAGACCATCACTAGCTCCTTCGCAAGCCATCTCTGGACTACTAGAGTCTCCTAGGTCATGTCTCATGAATGTATAGGCAGTGGTTTAATCCCTGGTTGTTTGTACACTCAACTAGCAGCTAGCGCGTCACACTAGTGTAGCCTCATGCTACAGTCAGCAGTTAGGGCTCGCTCTGACTCTCCTTTATATCACCTAACAAGTGGTCTGCATACTAGCTAGGATGCTAGTAACAACAGAAGTGCTAGTTGCTTCCCGTTGTATAAATACTGGTCATAAGAAATCGCAAAATTAGCCCTAGATCCCGCGCATTTATGTTACGCTGTTTCACCGGCCTTGCTGCTCTTTGCGGGCACCGCAGGGGGAACTGGGATAGCAGGGCGCTCATCCATTGTGATCTCAGTGACTGATGCAGTGGACATCACACAGGTGGGCTGGGGGGTCAGGGTGGTGTTGCAGGCATCCGCAGACATAACCTCTGATGTGTCCAAGTCGTACACATCGTGTGCGGCTGTCACACAATGGGGGGAGTGTTGGAAGATCCGGAGGCTGTGCGAGCATCGGAGCTCGGTAACCTGTGGGAGTTTAGGTCTGTCAGCATCGGGCTGACTGATGCGCCCCTGAGGGATTACTCAGCAAGTTCCAAGGTATATAAAGTAGACACTATTCTGTACCTACCTCATCTGTTTGTAACTAACCTTTCACTGTGGCTTCTGTATCCTCGAGGGAGCCAAGTAGGAATGCACCCATAATTTCTACAGGGAGGTGTGGGTACTGTCAAAAACTGGGTCGTTGTAGTAGAATTTGCTGCTCTCCAACCCAACGGGCGAGGGGATACAGACGAGGCTAGAGTTGTGTGTGGTCATGTGATTGAACATTTAGATGTAGCTTGGAAATAGGATGTGGTGCTGGGGTTGTGGGTTTGGGGGGTGAGTGGCTAACATCAAACACTGTCAATTATATTCACTTGGGACAAAGAGGCCAAGCTGTCGGGACTTACAGGCATGGGCTTACGTGGTCTCTGGTCTTGCAGTGGATTCTCGGGGTCTATCATGCCTCGAGGCATCTCTCTTGAGGGGAGCAGAGGGCAAAGAGCAGAAGGTCGAAGGTGTAACAGCACTTTAGGTGCTCGTGTACAGGGTGTCGTTTCAAAGAGGGGGAGTAGCTTGCTCATCGCCGCGAGTGTCAAGAGGTGTCAAGGAGCGATGCAAGTATGGATATGCACTCTGCCGTCAGCTGTCAACCATTGCTATTCCCAAAATATCTTTCGCACATTGCAGTAGCGTGCCACGGAGACCTGGATTGTATGGTGTATCTTTTGTGTGGTGCAAAGACAAGGCAGAGGTAGTGCTCACTGGGCTCAGAGAGATTTACGGACATTCACAGTGTAGGGTGTACGTTGTAGGGGCAGCATCATGGAAACATTTAGCATTAGTCAGCCTGTTCCGTTTCCGGTGGTATCATAGCATCAGCTAGGTTCCTTTCTAGACCAAGTCAGTGGCGTGGTGGCCAGTGTCGGTGGTCACTTATTGGCCCTCAGGAGCCAGCCAGGGGTGGCTTCGGGAGGCTGAGGGGGCTTCAGCTCAATTAAGGTTCACCAGGGGTAAAGGTAGAGGTACAAATGAGCCAACCTCTACCTCTACCCCTTCTGACCTTACCTCTGGACCTTGGGAGGTAAATTAAGAGGTATTCTCTTTTAAAGGTCCTGTAGACCTCTGAGACTGAAGTTAATATGTTAAACAATCATCTCTAGGTTACTACTCCACCAGAGAATATGTACAGTCCTAGAAATCTTGACTTTGAATTGGGAGGTACAAATTTGCCTTGACCTCTACCTCTACCTCCTTGGACCTTACCTCTGACCTTTGGAGGTTTACCTCTACCCCTGGGGAACCTTAAGCTCAATTGTCTTGACCATCACTAGTGGCCTCGCCATGCCTGACCAGCTCACAGTGGCATGAGAAATCTGACCACTGTTGTGGTTCGGATCAAGAGAGCTCCCTCAGTACCTTTATAACTTTACATTCCCCTGCTAGTTTCCACACCCTGCACCAAGCTTAAGGTTGCCCTTACAAGGAGGATCCCTTCAACTCAGGCCATTACAGAACTTCTGCCAGGTGTATGAACTTTTAACCACAATACCTGCCTACCCACCACTCCATCCACACTTTCCATGACATCAGCCTTCATTCACTCCTTGATCACATCCTCTGATCCGTAATCTGTCAAATACCAATGTTTCAAGTAGAACGCAATTTATTCTTGTGCAATCTTTTCTGAGCTGTGCAATGAGTTGGATGCAATTTATTCTTCTGGCAAATTTTCTGGGACATTGCAATGAGTTGTATTCTCAATAATAACCTGATATCAGTTTGACATCCAGCAAGGTATGTTGATAATTTACAGGAAGATAGTTTGTATATAAGACATTGTAGTGTTCCAGACAGGATTTGTGATTGTGGCTACCTGTTGCTCAGTATGCAACTGTCTACACTGCTGTCAGAGATCCAAATACCATGTCACAAATGAAAAGCTAGATCAGCATTTGCAATGCTATTCAACACCTTTGCAGAAGAATAGTTTCTTTTTAAGGGCCTTTGACAGACTAAAAACTAGACATAAGTTTGCAATGAATTTGCTAAATGTGGGCCTTTGTAAGGCCTTGCAAGACAATGTAACATTCTCCCCGCTTTCGGTGATGTCGCATTTGGTAGAGGACCACATGACCAATCCAACCCAAAATCCAAGCATGTTCCACTCATTATTTTGAATTCTGAGTAGACAGATAGTTAGATAGAGCTTCTCAAATGATATCTCACACAAAATTTGAATGAAATTAGGGCTCTTGACAACAAGGGAGCAAAATCAGAATCCACGAACAAAAGTTTATATAATAAGAGTCCAGCCTGATCAGGCACCTGCAGTGAGTAACAGACTCTATATAACGAGGTACAAGTTGGAATATATAGATTGTCTGTCTAAGAGAGACTAAATTCAAGTATCTATTGAAGCATCTGTCTGTGAGAGACTAAGGATGATGTGGGGGTAACGAAAGGGGTAGATGAGTCAGGAATAAGTGTTGGGGAGGATATGAGAGTAAACTGGAGTGGGTAATAATCTGGTTCCATGACATCAGACAAGAATTGAGCACCAGGGAAAAGAAATTAAGCAAGATACACTGTTCAAGATCTTTATGATTCATGGAGGGCTTTCTGCTGGGTATAACACTTTGCCCAGTCTTGGCCATATACAAACTTGTCATATGAGAGCAATGTCTGTTCTTGGCCAATGACAAGTGTGTTGTGTGGAGACCATAGTCCAACCCTAAATGGCACAGGGAGCCAAAAAAGGAGTTCCAAAGGGAGACAGGAGACCCAACCATTGTGGATCTGCCAATGCAGAGGTGCAGAAGGTGACTTGAGGTGAAGGGGACTGGAATAGAGAATTAGTCTATGCTAAAGTATGTGTAAAAGAGGAACCCACATTGAGTAAACTCCATCCACTGGCAGAGTTTCCAGTCTCTGCATCCCAAATGTATACAGTCTTGTCATAGGAGCCAGACACAATCTCTTGCCATCCGATGAGAAGGCAACTGAGGTAACCAATTGTGTGGCCCCTCAGTGGCTCCCTGAGTACAGCTCCAGTCTCTGCATCCCAAATGCACACAGTCTTGTCATAGGAGCCGGACACAATTTTCTTGCCATCTGATGAGAGGGCAATTGAGGTGACCCAATTGGTGTGCCTCTTCAGTGGCTCTCTGAGTGCAGCTCCAGTCTCTGTATCCCAAATGCGCACAGTCTTATCCCTGGAGCCAGACACAATTCTCTTGCCATCCGATGAGAAGGCAACTGAGGTGACCCCACTCGGTGTGCCCCTCAGTGGCTCCCTGAGTGCAGCTCCAGTCTCTGTATCCCAAATGCACACAGTCTCATCCCTGGAGCCAGACACAATTCTCTTGCCATCTGGTGAGAAGGCGACTGAGGTGATTGAATCAGTGTGCCCCTTCAGTGGCTTCCTGAGTGTAGCTCCAGTCTCTGTATCCCAAATGCGCACAGTCTCATCCCTGGAGCCAGACACAATTCTCTTACCATCAGGTGAGAAGGCAACTGAGGTGACCAAATCGGTGTGCCCCTCCAGTGGCTCCCTGAGTGCAGCTCCAGTCTCTGCATCCCAAATGCACACAGTCTTGTCATAGGAGCCAGACACAATTCTCTTGCCATCCAACGAGAAGGCAACTGAGGTAACCAAATTGGTGTGCCCCTCCAGTGGCTCCCTGAGTGCGGCTCCAGTCTCTACATCCCAAATGCGCACAGTCTCATCCCTGGAGCCAGACACAATTCTCTTGCCATCCGATGAGAAAGCAACTGAGGTGACCCATTGGTGTGCCCCTCCAGCGGCTCCCTGAGTGCAGCTCCAGTCTCTATATCCCAAATGCGGACAGTCTCATCCCTGGAGCCAGACAAAATTTCTCTTGCCATCTGGTGAGAAGGTGACTGAGGTGACCCAATCGTTATGCCCCTCCAGTGGCTCCCTGAGTGCAGCTTCCAGTCTCTGTATCCCAAATGCACACAGTCTCGTCCCTGGGAGCCAGACGCAATTCTCTTGCCATCTGATGAGAAGGCAACTGAGGTGACCCATCGGATGTGCCCTTCAAGTGGCTCCCTGAGTGCAGCTCCAGTTCTCTGCCTCCCAAATGCACACAGTCTTGTCATGGGAGCCAGATACAATTCTCTTGCCATCAGGTGAGAAGGCAACTGAGGTGACCCAATTAGTGTGCCACTCCAGTGGCTCCCTGAGTTGCAGCTTCCAGTCTCTGCATCCCAAATGTGTAGAGTCCAGTCATTGGAGCCAGACACAATTATCTTGCCATCAGGTGAGAAGGCAACTGAAGTGACCCAATCAGTGTGTCCCTTCAGTGGCTCCCTGAGTGCAGTTCCAGTTTCTGCATCCCAAAATGCACAGAGTCTTGTCATTAGAGCCAGATACAATTATCTTGCCATCAGGTGAGAAGGCAACTGAGGTGACCAAATCGGTGTGCCCCTCTAGTGGCTCCCTGAGTGCAGTTCCAGTCTTTGCATTCCAAATGCGCACAGTCTTGTCATTGGAGCCAGATACAATTCTCTTGCCATCAGGTGAGAAGGCAACTGAGGTGACCCAATCGGTATGCCCCTCCAGTGGCTCCCTGAGTGCAGCTCCAGTCTCTGCATCCCAAATGCACACAGTCCTGTCATTGGAGCCAGACACAATTTTCCTGCCATCAGGTGAGAAGGCAACTGAGGTGACAATATCAGTATAAGCTATCCAGTATAGTAATTGTATTTGGCCACTGTTTCATCCTCCCTCTTGTAATTGATACTAATCGTGGGAATTCATCTGAGAATCTTTTATGGATTTCAGACTCCTCTGGTGCCAAGGCCAGTGCTGATAGATAAGTGTGGGGAGCACTTTGAACAATTGCTTCCCCAAAGAAGGAAACAAATCTTTTGGCATCAGTCACAAATTGGACAAGGGGTGTACTCTGGTGATGTTCAGTCAGTCATAATATTTTATAGGATCATTCCTAGATATACCTCGTTTGCCCACTCCATCAATTTAGACAGACCCTGCTGTCCATAGCTCACAATCCCAAGTAAACTCAATACCTCCAGCCAAAACAGAAACTTTTTGAACAGCAAGTTCTGCACTTGTTGATCACTGCATTCATCAAAGGCCATCTTCACCAGATGATCCACCCAAAATTGGGCTGCATATCGGAGATGCAATGGGATGTAGTTGTCAAGTCGCCACTGGAAGCTCTGGCATATCAATGTTTCGCAAGTATGAGGTTGGTAGATCACAGATGTTGAATTTCAGTTGTTTGTCCTAGCACCCCCATAAGAGTAGACAATAGGGCTTGCTGCTGATTGTCTGTGCCGCAGAGAATTTCTGGCCGGTCCACTTTCACATAATCTGTCATGAACTCTCTGAATGAGAGATGTATAATTCTGATTGCTGTCCCTGGAGCATCAGAAACATGGATCACAGCACTCAGAGGGAGTAGTATCCCCAGAAGATCTGTTTTCTTCAGTTCAAGCAAGTCTGCCAGGCTCTGGGAATCCAAAGGTTCTAAGAGCTCCAAAATTGTACTCAGAATCTTCATGGTTCGATCATGTAAGCGTGAGTGCGCCGGTCTCTGCAAGCTGCAATTGGAATGGCATAATTCACAATCCGGAGATATAGATCATGCAGGTTCTCGAGACCTTCACCATCCAGGAGGTCATCCACAGATTCTTGGGGGGATGTTTGTGGTAGTCCGCAAGAACATAACGCACAGCTGTAGCTGCAAAAACAAAGAGTCCATTTGCACGGGTTGTTATTTCTTCTGCCTGTTCTTTCTGAATTTTCCAGGGATCAGGGTGTAATCCAGTTGGCTCCATTAAGTGATTGCTCAACATAGAGCCTGGATATCACCCTGAACTGTACTGTGTTCAATCTCATCAAGGACTAACTCTATGCACCATAGGAAAGCCGTGGTTGAAATTTCAGGTAAGAAGGAACATCAGGGCGTCCAGTCAGAAAGAATCGGATATGGGCCGGGATTTGATCAATGCTATTGAATAGCCATGACAAGAGATTCTGGCCACGGTCTTGACCACATTCATCCAGAGCATCAAGACAGATCACCCATGGTGTTGAACAGGGAGGTAGCTTTGCAAGAATTTCTATAACCAGTTTCTGGAACTGCAGGTGTGGTCCTGCATGGCAAATGCCAGTACCATCTGCCTCCAGTAACTCAATGAGATGAGCCCGAAAGCCAGGACTATGATGTGCAAGCTGCACAGCAAGTGTCGAAGCAAGATGATCTATCTCCCTGCGGCCTGGATGGTCACGGGAAAAGAAAAAAGATGCTGCTAGAGTTTTTCTCTCCTCTGCCAAGATAGCTGCAACTGTCTTGGCAATTGTGGATTTGCTGTTCCTGCAACCCCACTGAGCATGACTAGGCGGATTGAGTCTGGAGTGCTGGTCAAGCATGCAACAAGTTCCCTGATTATGTCAACTCGTGTACCATCCATGCATTTGTTGGGTGTGTTGGCAAGCATCATATCGTGCTGCCACACATGTAAGAGTTGTCTCTCTGGTGTCACCACTATCAAATTTCCATTATTGTGAAACAGAATTTGTGAGAGGATGAATCAACATACAAATTCACAGTGAAGTTTTGAGTATGGATATTACCATAGGTTATTGTGGGACCCTGGCCAGTGCCCCCATTGCCACCCTCTCTACCACCCCCATTGCCCCCTACACCACCTGAGACACATAAGTAATACTGTTGGTATTCTTACCCAATTTTACTACATACCACGGATGATCTGATTAAATGTGTGGAATTCACTGGCCTGAGACATAGGGCCAGTGCAAATTGGAAGAGACTCGAGTCAACTGTGGATTTGCAAGTGCTGTGAATGTGGAGGTGAAGAACAAGAGCTGACTGACAGACACAGCCAGACAGCCAGCATGGAACCGCATGCATTGTTTCCTAATTATAGGGTGCCAAGCTTCGGGAAAATGGTTCGACTCCTTCATTTGCAAATACTAATGGCTAGAACAATGGATGCAGACTAGCAGCACAAAGTCATAGGCATTGCCAGTCCCTAAGCACATAGGTATGTGTTCTGCCCAATTTCAAGTCATCATCACACTCATTAACTCTGTTTTATCGCCGGTTTTTCGAATGTTCTGCGTAAACCAGGGCTTAGGGTATCTATTCTGAGGCATATTTCGCTCGGCCAACTTCCTTCGTACACTTTTCGGCGCTCCGGCCCGCTGCCCAGTCGCCCCGTTCTCGCACAAACGGTTTGGAGCAAATTCTCCGTAGACATCTCCAGAGATTTCAACAAATTGGAGGGGAATGGAGGGATTGAATTCTTGCAAAGAACTGCACATGGCCGGCTGCCTGTGGGATTGGGATATTTTTGCGTTGAAATAGATTTGAGTCAAGCCAGAGGAGCCTTCGTCCTTCGCGAAGACACTGCCCGACGGATATCTGTAACCACGACGCCGGGAAGATGGCCAAACATCGAACTTGTGGGTCCCGATCCAATAATCAGGGAAGACAGAATTGCTCTACGCTGACGCCGTACCGCTCCCTACGAGATGTAAAAAAAAATCCTGCTTCATACAGAAACAATTAAAGCCATCCGCCTCGCCCGCTAACGCGCTGTGAGGGCAACACATGCTTTATTTGTATTTCAACCAAGTCTCTTCCCCATTTTTGCTTCGAAAAACAAAACTGTGTAAAATATACCTACCTATGTGTGGGAACAAATGCAACCATCGTCTGAGACTCAAAAAATCAAAGCGGAGTACACTGGACCGCGAAAGGGAACTCGACCGCAAAAGGCAACTCAATCATGAGCCACACCATCAAAGGCCTCCCCGAATCCGCAGTGAAGCACGACGGCTCCGCCCTCCGCGTCGCCATCGTCCACGCCGCTGGAACACCGCCGTCATCGACGCCCTCGTTGCCGGCGCCGTCGCCAAGCTCAAGGAGCGCGGCGTCAAGGACAGCAACATCGTCGTCCAGTCTGTCCCCGGAGCTTTGAGCTCCCCCTGGCGTGCCAGAGGTGCGTTGTATCTCCAACTATAAGCAATCTTGAAGTATTTGAAATCTCATTCGTCGAATTGCAGGGTCATCGCGGGCGCACACGTCCAAGCGGGCTCGAACGTCACGGACCTGCTCGGGGGCTCAGCTTTGGAAGCCCAAGCGGGGGCTCGCGTACAGGGACGCCGGCGCCAGCGGGGGTGGTGACAATGCCGAACGAGCCCTTCGACGCGGTCATCGCGGTTGGTGTCCTCATTAAGGGTGCGTGCACGTAGTCAGGCTTATGATCATTACTCCTGCTAACTGATCCATTCACTCGCGCACCCCCAGGCTCCACAATGCACTTCGAATACATCTCTGACGCGGTCTCGCACGCCCTGATGCGCGTGCAGCTCGACACGGGCGTGCCGGTCATCTTCGGCGTGCTCACCGCGCTGACGGACGAGCAGGCGCTCGAACGCGCGGGGCTCACGCCGACGGGGCACAACCACGGCGAGGACTGGGGGCTGGCGGCGGTCGAGATGGGGGCGCATGTCAGAAAGTGGAGGGAGGGGCGGTTCACGTAAAGAGAAGCAAAGCAAATGAAGTAGACCTGACCAAGGACAGGAAGGAAAGGATGTATGTATTGTAAGAGCACGAAATGATTTTTTGGCCAAGAAAAGAATAAATTGACCGAGGTGGTCTCTGAAGGTCTCTGAAAAGGAAACGCCGCTACTGTACCTACACAAACGTAAGGTGTACTGTACGCTCCAGACATCTACACCGTGATAGCCCAATCGATGCACCCAAACACACGAGTAGAAAGGAAGTTCTGCGAATCGTCGACAGTTTTTGTCCCGGGCGTTCTTAATTTCTTGGGTCGTTGTGTTTTTCATCCGAGCTCCTGTGCTTCTATGTCATTGGGATGTTGACCGGATTCACGAGGATCCTCGCTCAGATCCACCAGTCGTTCGCGCGAACGAAGGCTACAATCCCGGCGTTTTCAGAGCCAGGCAGACCTCCTTCGGTATAGATGGCAGGAAAGTCCTCGTGCCATCTGCGAACAAGTGCGCGGCGCTGCAATAAGTGCACGACCCCCAGCGCGGAAAGTGGTCTTTGGCCTGTTAATTTCCTCAGCTAATCGCTTAAATATGTACACAATCTCGCTTGCCAAATAGAAAATAAACAACGTTGGCGCCAAAGAAGAGTGCGAACGTGCCGTTGAGGAAGGTCCAGAAACCACCAAATGTTGCGATGCCTGAGAGCGGGGTTACATCGGCTACGTCTTGGACGAATTTGTTGGGGCGGTGAAAGGTAGATTCAAGATCAGCGATGCACTGGTAAGGTCTGTCGCCGCGGTGGATGGGTTGTGGTTGCAACGCATGGACTTCGGGGTTAAAACAAATGACTAGCGTTGGTTAGTCGGGGCAGTGATAACCAAATTCGCACACGACGCACGGAAGGGAAGCCGGGCTCAGAAACTAATTGGTGTTTGGACCAGGTCAGTAGCCCAAAGAGGCGGGATCCCGGCAGAAGGGGGATAGGGATGCCAGAATCATCGCAGATCCCGGAGGTACACTGCAGGTGGACTTGTACTACCTGGTTTACATTCGGTGGGAAGGAGACAGAAATAGACACGTCGTCAAGCTCGAACCACGCAAACGGGCCTGGAGTGCAGTCGTGAGTCGGAGACGTTTACTATACATGCCAAGAACATACAGGTGAAAGAACCCTCCGATTTGGGACAGCTAATTTTTTGGGAGGATCCACGCAGGGTCGCGGTCACCTGTTGGCCGAAACCAGATCTGTCGGTGTATCATTAATGCTCATCTTCCTAGAAAAACAGATTACCTACGAAGGAGACAGACACATTTCCTGGGCCACTGTGATCCTCGGGCCATGTTGGCTTCACGATATTTCTTGTCGAAACCGCCGACCTAACCGGCCGGATTACCACGGCAAATATCCCGAAGGCGGGAACTCCAAGTGCGATGCAGCTCAAAATGAAAGCTCTTGCGAAGATATATTTAGATTCTCCCCTGGACGCCCACATTGTCAGAAAGGTCATATTTTTATGGACTTCGTTATTCGTACCTCACAAGTGGCCGCGCCAGAGATCGATTGAGGAGGATTGATTGGGGAGTATACGGTGGGTTTGTTTGTGTACAACCTCCCAAGAAGGCCAGCCGTTGGGTCAGAAGTAATTCCTTGGTTTTGACGACCGTGGCAATCCGAAAGACAAGAGCGCAAAGAACAGCAGAACCATGGACGGGATGTACACAGATCGAAAATCGTTATGATAAGATCATAACGAATACTGCCGGGATAAGCATTGAAATGTGAACAAAAAAACAATAGTATGCGGTGCTCACATCCAACTCAATCACAACTACACAAATCGATCGCAGGCCAAACCGCGCATTGGCCATTTGAATATACTGCACTCCGTAAGCATTTAGGTCAAAGGGGAATAATGTATCCGAGTCGCGTACGCACGCAAGGAGATGGTGGATGCAGACGCCACATGAAAATCCAAGGATGATGGGAGCAAAAGATTTGAGTCTGGATCCCGGAGTCCTAGTACGGACACAACGATTACAGGAATATTTGAAAGCAGGAAGAAGCGCAGATTAAATACTCTTGCGGTGGGATTGAGGAAGATGGTGGAGAGAATCATTATGTGAAGACGAAACGCCGTGGTGACTCCTGCCTATATAGTGGCACATAGCACGACTTCTCACAGGATGAGGGCACTCATCAAAAGATGATCTCTCGATTCTTCGACGCAAGATTCATGAATCATCAGCGAAATTGGTGCTTAAGAATGTAAAATGTCTTGCCTCTGTTGGAATTTGTCAAATTGACCCTCGTTGAACGTCTCTTTCCACATTCCTTGTCCATTCCTTTGATCCTCGTCCAGCGACTCTCGCTTCCGTTACTAGGACATCGTACAGCAGATCTTCTCCCGCTCGCAAATTGCTCCCGTTTATATGCACAGAGCGGCAAGCCGCACGTGGGCAGTACCACTGGCGATGCAGGACGTTGAAAGATGTCGTCGACATTCAAAGATCGTGTGCGCCATCGAGAGCAATCCAAGTCTATAGCTCCAACGGGTTAAGTTGTGAGTCGACTCGAGCTCGCAGCAGTTGCAGCAGTCCAGTTGTCGAAGGAAGTTCGCCCGAGGATAGAGGATAGAAGCCCGCCGCCCAAGAAAGTCGCTAGAGCTCCATTCTCTTATTGATGTAGACGTTTGAAGTCGGTGACCAGCGGTAAGGAGAAGCAACAATTAATTAAAGTTTGACGAAGAAAGAACTAAGACACCGACCTGTCACACAATGGCGGGCTAGAGCGCTAGCCTAGAACGAGCACCATAATTATTCAAGTGATGGCGGGCGACAAGGGAGAATGTCTTTGAATCGATAATCCCGCAAGAGAGTCATGTCGACCTAATCGCATCGACAATCTCGACAATCTTCTCAATGGGGGGGGACTGCAGTCTCTCCGATTCGAATGGGCGTCGCCACAAAGACGGGAGCCAGCGAGAAGTACGTAGCTGTCGGACTCGTATAGGTTTCTGAAAAGGACCGGTAGCATCGCGAGATTAGATACAATGCATAGTGTATAGTGTACAGATGGCAGCATATTATATGAGTATAATTTAGACCTCGAAACAGCAGCAGCCTCAAGCCAGCCCCTGCAGCTCCTCGAACTTGCGGCGCGCCATCGGATGTTCAGCTTCAGCGCGGCCGTTTCTGTCCGCGTCCAGTCAGCATTATGTAGCGGTGTAGGTACAAGGTGAGAAGAGGAAGGACGGACGCGCACCTATTGTGGGGTCGTGCACGATGATGAGCACGTACGTGTTCTTGGTCATCTCGTCGAGGACGGCGGAGAACTCGGGCAGCTCCATCTCGAGCGAGTGGAACTCCTCGCGCACGCGCGAGCACGAGTGCTTGAAGGCCTTGATGAGCTCCGAGGTGCGCTCGTAGCGCGTCGC
>JARKIC010002123.1:0-76070 GCA_029378375.1 Mycena olivaceomarginata | reverse complement strand
CTGGCTCGGCTGCTCAAAGAAGCAACGCCGCTCCACCTATCTCTTCCGATGAGGACACCCCGCCCCCTCCCGCGCGTCACGCGCGCCACCTCCAAGGCGAAGGTGGGCCCACCCAAAACGCGCCAAGTCCCAGCGCGCGCGTTCGCAGAAGGAGCCGGTGCGGGAGCCGGTGCGCATGCAGCTCGACTACGTGGAGATCACCACACACCCCGACGCTCCACTGCCCATCCTACTGCCTCAGTAACAGCCCGCTCACACGATGCCGATGCCGAGGGCCCGTCAAGGCGTTGCAGGCGCCAGTCGCGTCCTCGTCGGCAGTCGCGTCCTCGTCGGCCCCGCCAGTCGCGTCGTCGTCGGGGCGTGCAGGTGGTTCTGGTCGTCAGCCGCCGTCCCCGCCCGGCCCGCCGCGCCCCGCGCCCCCCGCCGCCCCGCGCCCGCCGCCGCCGCCGCGCCCCGCCCGCGCCGCCGCTGCCCTCAGCCGCCGTCACCGCCCAGCCCGTCGTCCCGCCCAGCCCGCCGCTGCCGCCCAGCCCGCCGTCACCATCGCTCTGCCGCCCGGCGTCACGGCGGAAATGATGAGTGCGGCGCTGCAGGCCTTCATGAGGGCAGCCGTCAGCCGGGTGCGTGAGTTTTTTTTGCTATTGTACTGAATCCCGTTGCGGGAGGCCTGCGGGCCTCCCTGTTATCGTACCTCAATGCTTGCCGCGGAGGCCCGTGAGCCCCCTTGTATCACTTATACCTATCATCTTGATCTGCTGTTGTGCTCTCTTCTTGCTTATATTGCTGTCGCCTACTGTATCATATCTCTTTCTTGCTGTATTTGTGCCGCACACCCGTAGAATATTGTATATATATGTAGCTTACATCTTTTGTATATTGTTCTTCTTGGTAGAGAATACATTCTCGTTGTACAAAGTGGTTGTCCCCGCGTTGCGTACCCCGAACAATATGAGAGCCCCCGGGCGACGCCAGCGCCTCCAAGCTGCCGCCGCCATAATCTAAATGGCCCACAATCTAATCAGATCTTCTCTTACCTCACCGAACGCCACCGTCACCGAGCGGAGGCGCACCTCTTAGGTAGGTTGTTTGCATACAGAACAACCCACCTAAGAGGACCGGTACGTAATACCCGCGGTGCCTACTGAGGTGTTGGAGTGGATGCCGTCGGCACCGATGAGGATGTCGCCTGGACGAGGTGAGACATGATGAGTAAGGTAGGGGAGGGAAAGTAGAGATTCAATAGGCGCACCGCGGGCAGTTGTCCCATCCTCAAAGTGCAGAGTGACGCCGTCGTCACGGTCCTCAACGTAGGCGTTACGCACCGTAGTGAACCTGCACGAGGTCGGGCTGCTTCTCGCACGCGTCGAGAATGATGTTGTGCAGGGTGGATCGCAGAATGTGCAGCGCATCGTACTCATCGTCATATTGCACAAGGTGGCCAAAGAGATAGCCATCATCGGCGTGCATCGCGAGACGGCGGTAGGAGAAGGCTGCCGCCTTGAGGTGGTCGTACACGCCGACGACGTGGTCCAGGGCGCGCAGAGCATTGGGCGCCAGAAAGATGGAGCCCTCGGCGATGGTGGCGGTCGGGCAGCGAGGCCGCCGCCGACTATCCAAACTCGGCCGATGGGCATCTCGAGGGAGATTTCGTAGCTGAAGGCATTGAGTCTTTTATGCGCGCCCTCGGCATGCTTGGCATTGACGCGTACTGCCGGGCGATGGACGCGAAGCGTTGGTCGTAATGTGGCGCGCGCTGGGTCTGTGAAGGGCGGGGAGCGCCTACGTGGTGCGGTGGCGGAGGAGAAATGGACATTTACGCTTTGTCACGGCTGACTTAACGTAGCCATCACAAATCGCAAATGATGGTGATCTGCGAGTGATCTGTTGGCCACAGTGCCCCACCAGTGTTGAGTCATACGCATGAACCGTTTGTTCGCTGTCGGCAAAATACGATCCCAGCGAAAAATATGACGGGAAGGGGGATGGGTTCGGAGGGACTCGAACCCCCCATCGCGCGGATGCAGAATTACCATCAGTGTTTATGAGAGCTGCGCGACGTCCTGCGGACCCGTTCTATGGGCCTTTCGACTCTGGGTCGCCCCAGAGCATCTTGACGGTTCTTCTCCTCCCTGGACGGAAGAACTGCAGCGAAATAAGACTTGTCTGCAGTCGTTTAGATCCACCTCCCAACAATAAAAAAGAGCTGAAGCTAAACACAACCACTCAAAAAAGTATTCCAATTAATTCGCTATGGATCGCGAGATTCAACTCCTGACCGTGCAGATAAAATCCCAAGATGCAGAAGCCAGACCCGGTCTGTTGAATAAACACGCTCACCGCTTCGCGATCACTGTGCACAGTGCTCGTCGCTGCGGGCGCAGAAAGAACTCCGCCAAAAAGAGCGATTCCGGCTTCTGTTTGCCCAGATAGCCTGAATTAAGAGTAAAACAAAAGAAAGAGAGCAAAAAAAGGTCAACATATTCAGCAGGTCATGGGTCGCAGGGATTCGAACCCTCGCCACGGGTGGTTGAACTCTCACGGGCCTCACCGCATCCTACGAACCCGTTCTGTAGTTCAGTTTGTAGAGTGATATGGAAGGGATTTCGGCGAGTATCTAAAAGAATAGTAGCATTATGCATTTGTTAACACCTATTTTGCGAACCAACAGCTATTTTCCAACCCAATGACTATGCATCAACCTAACACCTATCTCGTCGGTGAACAGTAAAGATTCATCGACTATCATGAATCTCGTGGAGTCTGACTATAAGTGAGACTAGGTGAACAGCTATTTTCCACCGAACGCCAACATCAATTCGAATACCGAACCAGCCGGCTTCCTTGGGCTCCTCGTCAGTCAATCTTGTCGTCACTGTTCAAGCCGGCATTCACATCAAATCTTTACCCGCTCCTGCGATTGCACCTGCGACGGCCTGCGAACGGTTACCCTGACTTGCTATGTCCTGTGAATCTAATCCTCGCTGCTGTTGGCTCTGATGCAGGACAGGATTCGTCCAGTTCCGATCCGCATGGACCTCTGTGGGCCGGTTCCATGGTATCTCTTGGCGCAGAACAATTAGAACAGAGATGCGCACCCTTTGATGTTCTCGGATACAGTACCAGCGTTTTTGACTGACCCAGAAGCTCTTCGGTTGACAGAAAGAGATCAGAATCTGCCCCGGAATTTGCCTGCTGTTACAGTCGCCCTCGTGCTGTCGCCAATCAAGCACTGTCCCCGTCTCCCACGAACGCTCACAATCCTCTGGGCGTGGGCCACTCCAGCTTGAGATGCAGCCGCTTGGCCTTGAAACTGGCAAGAGGCAAGTATTCCTCTTCATACCTTTCAGTGGGATAATCTTCTCTAACACCGGTGGTTACAGTTGCTTGCAGCACCTCCAATTCAAGTTGTGATGGGTTTGAAAAAGCGAGGCCTTGGCAATCTACAAGCCTTTAATTTGTGACGCTTTCGCCGCGCCATCTTTTTTCACTGTGTGTAGACGCCCATCAATTGCAGCAGACCGGAGACTGTGATAACGGTCAGGAACGCTGACGAACATTTTCAGTTTCATCACACCATATTAATACATGGCACGAGGAGAAGTATCCTTCGGGGTCTCCATGATCACCCCGCCCTCCTTCCTTGCTACTCGTGGCTTTTGCACTTCCCTCCATTCTAGTCAGGTGGTCTCTCCATATTGGCGGGTGCGTGTCCATCCTCAGCCGCGGCCGCCCAGGCGTCTGATCCGACACCAGAAACCAAATATAACAGCGTCGCCCGCCGACGCATCAACCTTGCGGGTGCGGCGCTGGCAGAGGCCGTGAACCAGCTCAATCCGGCCCTCAATTTTTCCGTGAACCTCTCTCTCTCTCTCAACCAGGTACAATCTAACGTCTTTGCTTTCAGCCAACGCCACCGGCGTTGCAGTAGCGGGGTGCAAAGGTTCTTTCTACGGACAGATGGCAGAGTTCGACCTCATCACGAAGCAAACGATGTGGGAGAAAAGTTTGAAAACGTACTTCCAGGTCGCCCAGAGTGCGCATGAAATTTCTCGACCACAAAGTGAGTTCGTCAAATCCCAGGTTGTCATAATATTCAGTGTTCATTGGGTTACTCTATCAGCGTCAGTTACGTTTTTCAGCTTTTTCGTGGACTGACCTGATCCATGGGTAGGTGTATCATGCGCTGTAAGTTTGTCTTCTAAAACCATGTTTCATCATGCTGAGGTTCAAGTAGAACATACGGCCGTGCGGCCGCGCTCGCCTACGCTGCGTATAAGGATCAGACTTTTCTCGACTACGCAACGCAGTCTTGGTGGTTCGGGAGAGCATACACGCTCTCGCAGGATGATGTATCCGCGGGAAGGATTTCTACCAAGAATATTTCCCTCTGCAAGAGTGTTGCCAAAATCGTACGTCTCCTTTCCCATCTCACTGCTCACAAGGCTCATCTAAGCCCGGCCCGCAGAGACAATGGTCGGCGGGACGTTCTGGGTACGGAAAGGTCCTCATGAAGACTGTATTTATGTTCACACTTCATGTTTTTCTCCCCTGAAAGTTGATGGATCCTGTGAAGCCTAAGAACTCCCTTGAGTACAGGGTGAGTGCCGGATTTTTTTTCCTCCTGGGAGCCTCAGATAACCAGCAGGTAAACAGATACTTCCTTGTGTGCGTCGCTCTGCTGCATACTCTTCGCCTACTGCAACTTTAACGGGACGTGGTAGCCTATCTGCTCTTTTGGCCGAGGCGACGTCGGATCAACTTTATCTCCAGGCGGCAATAGAATCTCGGAAGTTCATCCAAGCACATTTACTCAATGACCGGAATATAGTGCTCGAGGCAATATATGCGCCCCAAAACTATTCGTGCGGCGTTATCAACGAGATTTCCCTACAAACACGGGGATCACGATCGAAGGGCTGTCTATCTGGCCGCACTCACAAATGATACGGAAACACGGAATTTGTGTGTTCTCCTCTTGCTTCCGTATCCTCAGTGGAATTCATTAGGTCGGTATAGACTCGAGCAAATTCTCGCAACTGCCATCCCGTATAGTTTATGGCAAGGGAGCGATGGTGTGATTGCAATAGTCAACCAGAACAACACGAGTGAGATTATTCGGTTTCTGATGCGAACTTTTAGGATTGAGGGGGATCAGCGCAGACAACGGGTGACCTGAACTTGGTGCAAGGCCTGGCCGCGGCATATGCGCGGAACGCCACATCGGTGGATATGCATGCGTATATAGGGCACTATCTCGCAGTCCAGGTATCTTTATGTTCCTGACCTGAGAGCAGTTTCGGTCTCAAAATTTACAGTTCAACGCTGTCGTAGACTTAGCCACCGTGGGGGCACTAACATCTACGGAAGCTCTTGGGTGGGGCCCCCAAGCTCGACGTATTTAGGCCAGGATCAGACGTCGGCGCTCAGCGCGCTGATCGCTGCGCTCGTCGTTGCGCATGACTCTGTACCGTCTTCGAGCGCCCCGTCTACCACTTTCCCGGCAACACATCCAGGGAAGGCGAAGGCGGTACCCATCGCCGTGGGTATCGTTGGGGGTGTTGTTTCTTTTCGCCGTGCTCGGTATCTGGATTCTCAAAAGGCGCAGCGCTGCTAGAGGAAGCGACCCGACCGAGCTGCTCACAAGTTCCGACTCCGATCAGATGGTGCATCCTTTTACGGCACAGAGGAGGTCTAGTGCACGCTTTCTGACAGACAAACTCATGCAGCAACGGCCCGCGCCGTCGCTTTCGAATCAGCAGGCCCTGCAACACCGAAGTGACGGCTACGCGGTGAGAATCAGTCCCGTCACGACCCATCCCCAGAATCACGAGTTTGGGGCGGAGGATCCACCGCCAGACTATGAGGGGATGAGCGAGCTCCATGTGCAAACACACGTGCGGTGATATCAAACAAACATTCTAGTAGTCCACAGATGTAACGGAGCGCTTCCCCACGTTTACAACTTGAACCACATACTTGATTGAGTACGCCATCCCCATTATCTCTTTATCTTATCTTTACTTCCTCTGTGCTTATCACTATCTTTTATCGCCATACGGACTATACCTCGCACTCATCACATCACATTCCTTACCTCGATTCCTCAGTATTTACATAGCCACAAGATCGTAGTATAAATACCCGTGTGCACGTAGTTAAGCCTTCGGTCAATTCTATCCTTACACCCAATTATCTTGTCGGTTCGACCACCCGACTTTCCCATGTGCGAGAACAGCCCCAGCTCCTCGTCACAAACAGATATGACGGAGTTGAGAGTACTTCGAGACTTACATAGGTGGGGATAATAACCAGGTTCTTTTGGAATATCGCACTAGTATGCTCCTTCAGACCTTTTCTGTTATTCCCGGGACATGTACCATTCAATTCAGACAGATACAGTGCGTAGACATCTAATGCACACCATTCTTACCCATTTCCTGATCAATTCTGGTCATCTGGCATCAATGTCGTCAAGAACAAAGGGAGGACACCTAGGCTTCCAAGCGGGATCACTAACTGCCAGTTTACGATATTTAGGATAGGTTCAGTGCTGCTAGCAATGGTGATACACTTCTATCACTCGGCGAACATGGAGTTTTTACGCCGGGAATTAACAGGCTGATCTGGACCATAATGATCAAACAGGAGCGGGACGGCCCCAGCCAAGGCAGAAAGAAGGTCCATGTGGCTTGTCAACCATGACATGAGGAGGCCAAGGATTGGTTTAGTCGCGTTCGTGAACCATCCAGACGCTGCCGCAGGCCTAACCCTATTCACCCCCCCGATTCGTTTGACGAATGATGGCAGTGCGTAGAATGTCTAGGAATATCGGCATCGGGGCCCGGATTCCGCACCCTGGGGACTTTTCCCGATCCGATTCTGTTCTTTTTGGGGCTCGAAAGCGAAAAGAAGGGGTTTGGAATCCGGGGCCGGATTCTAAGAGTAAATTCCTAGAGACTAGGGTTGGCAACCGTACCGTATACGGTCACGGGCCGTAACCAACACGGCCGTGCGCCTGCACGGCCGTCTCTCCACGGTCCGGGGAAGTAATTAGCCTGCCTCAGACGGTACGGTGGCCGTGCGTTTACGACCGTGTACGGTGGTACGGTCGTGAAAAGGGTTGGTGTGCCAAGGAAGAGGTGCATTCGTCAGTTGGAAATAGCTTTCGAGCTCATTGTCGGGGATGCCCCCGTTCGAGTTCCTGGAGTAACGAGAGATAAAATTCCGATTATTAATACCTGAAATTGTGCCTGTAAGGAAGCTTTCCAAGCTCGGCCGTGGCAACAGCGATCAATGGAGACAGAACAGGAAGACGTTAACCGTGAGCCAACGGTAAGGTTGAACGATAGTGCGGCATTGCTACTAGGTCTGATGCATCCGCGAGTATCTGTGCGGCGATTATTGGACATTACATACGGCCTTGATGATGAGGATAACACACCTGAATGATACTTCTGAAGACGAGTCTCGAGGTCTGGGGCGGGGACGAGCTGGCCCGTGTCGGACATGGTGTGATTGATAACACAATGCGGAAATAAAATAACTTTAGCTAGGACCAGATTGGGGGCTGAATGAATTGTCGTGAAGTAAAGATAGAGCTTTTATCCTGATAGAACACGGTCAGGGTCAGAAATAATTTAACCAAGAAAGGTCAAAGCTGTATCCAGTTCGGCCCCACGGAGAGCCGTTGTGCGCTGCCGCCGGAACGCTCTTCTCCTCGCGTGAGTAGGTTTCGATCTGCTTCACGGAGGCGTACGCTGCCAAGAGCTGCGGTAAGGACTCGCCTTTGACGCGAATAGATTAAAAGGCAGGCATAAACGTGTTGAAGAAGAATGCGAACCAATGAGCTCAAGCGGCCCAGTCATAAGATTCAAAGTAGACACGACCGTGAACATTTCGAGGGGTTGGTGGCGGGCTTATTTCATCCCATTTGTACTGTTTCGAAATTCGAATAGCCGTATTTTTGACAGTTATTACGTTGAACTCACTACTCTCTTGTCGGCCGAAAAGCCGCGGGTTCACGGTATTGCCGACGGTTGAACCCGCCGGCCGACCCTCGGGTCCAAAACCGGGCGTGGACCCGACACCCATGTTGAACCCTACATCTCCCATGGGAGCATCGTGGAAACGGGGGACAAACCCCCTGTCGCCTAATACCGGTGTCGCGGCATTCGCTACGGCATTCGAGTCGCCCACTCTGTATGGACGTGTATACTGGGCAAATTCGGACAAGGTTGACGAGATTCAGATTGCAGAGAACATACTGACTATATGAGATGCCCGCAGCTGCTACAGGAGAAAGACCTCGCCGACGGCGTATGGCACTCCGCCGCTGTGATCGCAATGTAATTGGCGACTTGACTTCACATTGGGATGGCCCCGCAGACAGTTCGTTTTTGGACTTTTCTTCTTTTTACTTTTTGTATTTGTTGGGATGGGCTAAGTTGATGTCAGAATAAGTTGTCCGCTGGCAGTGTTAACGACTGCGGGCTGGAAGGGGATCAGTTTGAATCATGGTGGGACGAAAAACGAGAGCAAGGCCCGGCGGCCCGCGGTGCCCATTCCCAATGTCTATGCTGACTCGGGGCTTGGGAGTGGGGTGCTTTGATTCTTTTTTGGGTATCATTTATGAATTTAGGAAACAAACATTGTACAATAGATGCGCACAAGTCTCTTCCCGCGGAGAAAGTGTCAGCGTACACCAAACAAATGCGCGGCGCAACTTACCCGCTCCTACTCCTCGCACGCATACTCGCTACCGTCCCAAACGCTGCGCTGGGGGTACAGGCAATGCACGCGCGTCGTCCCATCCCGCGCGGTCCCCGTAATAGTTTTCCGGCGCCACGCCGCCCTCGACCCAGTCCACAAGCGCCAGCAACACATTATGTGCGCTCGTGTTGACGGCGTTCGTCCCCCCGTGCTGCCCAAAGCTCGCTGCGCCCGGCCCGCCGGAGCAGTGCGCCATCCCCGGCACCATGAACAAGCGGTAGAACGCGTCAAGCGGCGCCGGCGCGAGCGTGCGTGCGACGAGCTCGTACACGCGCTTCGAGTTGCCCGAGGCGATGAGCTGCGGGGGGGCAGTTAGCACGTGTGCGTTATTGAGTATTATAAGGGGAGGAGGGACGTGCCGGGTCGACGCGGCCGTGGTAGGTGATGAACTTGCCCGCCGCGGTCGCGGAAAGCGGAGAGGTCGCCGTCGAATGTCGAGATCCCGCCCGCGTCGACAGCGCGCATCAGGCGTCCGTGCTGCGGCCCGTACCCGCTAAAATCGAACTCGCTCGTGTTGAGCACGGCGTATCTGAGCCAGTCCTACGGGAGGAGTCAGGTACCCGTAATAGCGAGGCGGATTAGATACCTCACGCACGCTTGTAAATGCCGGGAACTTTCCGTTGAACAAATCTATGGCGATGGCCTCAGCCTCCGCACTGGGGTCAAACCGCGAGTAGATCAGCTCGTCATTGTCATAGAGTGGCGAATATATTTTCTGCAGCGCGACCACCTGCGGCTGGGTGAGACACCTGTCTGCCCCGTCACCGCTGCATAGGAGTGCGTCAGCCCGGAACTCGCATAAATCGGGGTCGGTGATGATCCCGTCGAGCACCCCGTCGATGCCGTCGCATTGGTCCCAAAATCTCCTGTGCGACGACGTTCCACAGCTCAGGAGAGATGAACGCAGGTGATAAGGTTGGGTTGGGTGCGCCAATATAGCGCGCGAGCATGCCCGCCCAGTGCAATAGCCCATTAGAGTTCGTCGCGGGCGCACCGGCGACAATGCCGTCGAAGTCCTCCGGGTACTTCAACGCGGACATCGTCCCCTGGCGGCCGCCCGTCGAGCACCCAGAGTAGTACGCCTTGGCATGCGGTCGCCCGTAGTACGCGGCGACGATCTCCTTCCCGACAACCGCCGCGACGTGGATCGAGCGGAAGGTAAAATCGTTGAGCACCTCCGAATTCCCGAAGAACGGGCGCCCCGTATTGCCGTCATGCCCGTTGTTCGTGCCCACGGTCGCGAAGTGCAGAGCGGAGCCGTAGTCGAGCTCTCTATAATATATACCTGTCCCCGACACAATGAGCGAGATGCATTGGACAAGCCCAAGAGGAACGCACACCCGTCGAGGCCCTCCGTTCCCAAGGGCCAGAAAGCGGCCATACCACTCATCAGGGAGCCATGCCTCGCCACGGATGGCCGATGTCGCTGAGGGTCGCGGTGGAGAACTGCACACGGCACAGTGACGCGCTCGCATACGCCTCCTGGAGGCACGTCTCGTGCGGTACCCCGGGTGGTTTCACCGTCGAGCCCGCTGAGACATAAGAGATATCCAGAATCGTTGTGTTTTCGAGGACAAGGCTGGTCTTCAGGGCGAGACATTTAGCGTGGCGCTCGCTGGGTTCCAGCTTGCCAACAGAGGGAGGCCGGCTCTCAGTAATTTTGAAAGGAAGTTGAAGGTGAAGCCGGGGAAGTCCATGAATAATAACGTTATGACTCAGAAGCAAACAGCGGGAGCGCGGACCGATGAAGCGTGATCCGAAAACGCCGTTTACGACACAGCTCCCCAAACAGGAGCAATTTCCCACCAGAACAACGCAGTGTCCGCAGTGCGGGCGTTGAATCTTGATGCGCCGCAGTTCGGGTGCAGACGGAAGCCCAATCCGTTACACTGTGAAAGATGTGCCAAATTAGTGTTTTCTCAACAGCAGTGGAAAAACACGAGACGAGCCTTCTTCGTCGAGGCTCCTCAATGCCAACTCAATGCAGATTGATTTCCGTGGCCCACAGTTCAGAAGTCTCGCGAATGAATCGCGGCACGCACTCGTCGCTTCACACCGGCGTGAAATTGACAGATCGGAGTTTATCGGGAAATGTTGACTGAATAGACACCACAGGAGCATGAACCTAATGGGAATTTTGTGGGAAAGATGGTGGACGAAAGCTGTCAAATCTTGAGCAGCGGAGGCTGCGGAGCAGTGGGAGCGAAATGCGGTAGCCAAAGCCGTACCCGGCACGGGTCGGGTACGAAACCCGTGCGGGTAAACCCGCGGTTCCTCAACCACCCGCGAGTCGTCCAACCCGTCGGGTTTACCTGCTTATTACCTGCCAGAATGAATTAGGACTCAACTGTACTTTGTAATAGTAGGTTTGGCATGGCTGTTTCTCCACAATCTCCACCTCATTATCAGTGTTCACCTCAATTACCTCTGATGGCTTGTGCTTTAACTTGGCTGGCGTGCAGGCATACCGTCAGTATTATGCCCACGGGGGTAAGAGGTACACCGTAACGGTCAAGAAAATTGGTTGAGACAGGTCGGGTAATTTGGACCCGTATCCGTACTGTAACCCGTAGATTTCGAAACAATGCTGACATGAAATGGAGAAATCCACACCGAAAAAACCTCCCGTGAACTGGTTACTCAGAATACTTGACGCGCGAGGTCACAATCACGCATACTTGAATCACAGTGATTGGTCTGGAAATCGGCCCGCGTTTCGGGTTAAACATTCCCTCAACCCATACCCGCCCATACCCCGGGTACAAACTCGCGGGTTAACCTGCAAACCCGTGACCCACCTTATTCCTGAGCGATGCTCACGTACACTCGGCATCAAAAATAACTCAACGTTAATCCTCGTGCTTTCTAACCACCGCAACCCCCAGAAATTGACGACGACGCCGCAGGCATGGCCTTATTTTCTCGTATACAGACGAGGCAGGGAAGATTAACAAACAGAATGTAGTTCTGATTTGTTCTCTGGGGTACCGAAAATGTCCGCTTTGGCTTATACTTTACGGTACTTAGGGCGCGCATCATTTTTATCAAAAAACAGTGATTTGGACTGTTGCCCCTCTATCTCGCTCAGATTTCATCTAAACCCCTCCAAACCTTGACCAAGCACTATACAATATCTTTCCACATTGCCTAGGCCGTGTGGAGCATTTATTTTGCTTGACAGACAAGCCCAAATGGGGTAAACAGATGGTGTTGGGCTATTGCCCCTTCATGGTGAGCATGACTGCTTGGTTTGCGCGAATTATGCCTTGGGAACACTCCAATGACTATACTACATTGCCTAGGATGGTAAAAAAGACATGGCAGTGCTTCACCATGGTAACCTGGGTGGAATTCTAATATGGGTTGGATTTGAATAACATTTCACAACCTATATGTGTATAGATAGCTACCAAACGTATCCTAAGCGGTGTAATATCTCATAAAGAGGTTACAAACAAGTTGTTGAGCCGACCTAGGTTTTTATTGCACAGATAGAGCAATAGGGCGTCTGATGACACTTAGTTTAATGCTGAATTCCCATCACCCTCTTGCGCGCCGACCAGCTCACATTGAACCATTGTCTAGAGAAGTCCGAGCCAGTAATTTTTTTTTTTTTTTCATATTTCGGTCTAACGCAAAAAGCTTGAAAAAGGAGTCTCGCACTCATCAGCTCGAAGTCTTATCAGTGATGATAAAAATCCAGCAAGGAAATGAGGGCCGTCCTTCAATAGAGCAGTCGTGCAACCGATGTAAATTGAATTTATGCTGAAAAACTAAGCGAGAGTTGATGCAAAACGAAGGCAGAGAACAGTGCGAGTTTTGGAGCTTCACAATGCAAAATAATTTTTGACTTGATACAAAATATCCGTTTTGTACTGCTCTAATGTTCAAACGTCTTTCATTTTTGATTTTCTGTTTGTTTCCCGCCGCTTGCTGGCCACCCGCCAACATGTCGGAAGTGTAGGCCGGCGCACGTCATACCTATTACCCGCACTGCTCACTGATACTTGGTATTCGGCCTTCTTTACCCGCGCGTAGCATTTTTGTGTTAGCTGATCCCGTTTCGTGCCCTGATCTTGACCCCCTGACAGAAGAATCACTTTCTCGCGGCCGCTGTATCCTGTCTTTCGTGTGTCGAATATCAATAGCATTGGATGATGGAGATCCCCATCCCGCCGCTGCCACCTTGCTGATCCGTCATTGACGGCGATTCCCCAGACCCAATACAAACATCTCGCTTTGATGTTGATATCTCATTCCAGGACGATGCTTGTCGTAGCGTCTGTTTAAGAGACACGCACAGCTTAGGGTCTTTTTTATTATGCTTGTTTGTAAACATGTTTATAAACACCGGTTTATAAACCGGTTTTTTATTGGATTGGGCAAAATGCCTGGTTTTTAATTATATTCAGGCCTGATCTGGGACCGCCAATCACTGACTGCCGCTTAAATTTTCACTCAGCGACACCATTCTGAGGTACTATGTCAGGCGCTGAGGTTACATACTACGACAAGGAACTCAAGTATTTGCATCACTTGTTCAAAGCCTTACCCAAGAGCATTCCGGTTGGAGACATCCACAACCTTCTCGTATACTTATGTGCCGACTGCCAAGTCGGGAGAAGGTGGTCGACATCGGCTGTGTCGAGACTGTTGTGAATCATTGGTCGGACAGTGTCATAGTTGACTCCTGGGGCAGTTGGAAAGTGTGATGTGGGTCTCGTAGGTTTCAGGTTGCTGAAGAGGAACTCACGAGTGCGCAGTCCGTACACGCAGCGCTCGCGAGGTTTGAGGCTGGGGGCCGCCGACTCAGGTGCCCACCACCGTTGTAACCCATTGACTAGGGGGTGTGTGACCCTCACCTGGGACCTCCTGCAGCACCAGTGTTGTGGAAGAGTTGTACACATGCTCAGGCAGGCAGGGCGGCTGTGGGGGTGGTCCCCGGTGGGTCCTTCAGTCTTCGCACATTGTAGTGTAAAGCCAGATAAAGATAAGATTACGTTAGTGATGCATACATAATTACACTACAAGTATATATGTACAAGTCCACATATTACTAGCGAGTACACTCGTTGTGTCCCTTTGGTGTACTACCCCATCACAGAAAGTGGGGAAGAAGAAAATTTATAAACAGCCTGTTTATAAACCAAAAATTAAAAACTGTTTATAACCCCCTCAGGAATTATAAACAAGACCCTAGCACAGCTGCAGCATCATCCTCAAATTCTGGTTGCAAGCACAGCACGGGAACCAATGTTGAATTGAGGAACTGGATCCAAAAACAAATTGTTGTCGGGTTTTGTCGCCAAGAGGTAGGCGGCAATTCCCGATCGGACATAGACCTCGTTGACAAGGCCCCAAATTAATAGTGCTGATGAGCGACTCTTGACTAGGACATTGTAAACTTCTATTTACCCTAGATTTCTCAAAAAATTTGCCTACCCTCCCATTTTCTTATATTGAGCATCTAACTGTGTAATCAGAATAGTATTTTTCGGCCCATGAAAGAGTGCATTGCACGAATGATCTTTGGACGCGGAAGGATCGGAAGTTCCCATAAACTGCAAAGGAACAAAGCAGTGCACGGGCCGGTGATCCACACCCTCCCACCTCCAGATCGGACCCTCCTCCACCTCGTATGCACAGCCTGTCAAGACTTTTGGAGGTTGGGAACTTGATTTCCGGCTACTTCTTGTTTGTCGCGTGGCTTTTTGACGCCGACTATGCCTGAGTATCCCTTGCTAAATTTAAAAGATGTGCGTTGCTCGAACATGATGGGCCCCCAAGTTATGCCGAACATAGTAACCAGCCTGTTGTTTCAAGAGAAGACGTTTTTATTGCGACCGGCGCCTAAGCACGGGGCCCTTAAAAGGACGGTGCCTTCTGCAGCTCCCCTCAGCTCTTGCTCCCACCTTTTCCTTCGCCACTCAAGACAGGTTCTTGTTGTTTAGTGCGTGCAACAAAGCTACTTGATCCCTTGCTAACTTTTCTTCCAGCTTGTCCCTTTATTGCACATTTTCTTTTAAACTTCGCTCTGTGCTGGACAAACACTTTGATAATGCTGTCCTACAAGACCGCTTTCCTTGCTCTTCTTTCTTCTTCTTCATTGGCTTTGCCCATTCGCCGCGAAGTGCCTCAGGGTAACTTTCGTCCTTCTTCGTATTCATTCATCCCAACCGTCTAATGCAATCGCTCACAGAGCATTCTCACCAAGCAATTTTGACAGCCGTACAAGCAAGTTTGGTCAAGAACAACCCCAAATGGCATCTCTGACGCAGTTTTCGGTCTTCTTGGAAATGCTGCTGCTGCCGGAGGTCTTGGGAAACTCACCGATGCAAACTGCCTGCAGCAAGCCACTGCCGACCAGGCATTTACGAACGCCAAAACCGCCGGCGATGTTGACGGACAAGTCAGCGCCTTGATTTACCGCGCATTGGAGCGCAACTCTGGTACTGTCGTCGGCACGACCACCCCCTGCACGACCCTACAGGCCGTCAATCCTGAAATCGCTGCCATCCAGCAACACCAGGTGAGTGTATACTTGAAATTTTTGTTGTACGTGCACTTACATGGCGTTGTTCTCAGGACCCTGCTTCCACCAACGCCGCTGCAGTTAACAAGGCTATTGTCCTTGAGCTCGCCAAGCAGATCGCGTCTGTTGGTGGGAATCCCCAGGACGCCCTCAAGTCGGGTACATTCGCACCTGGCAACCCCAACGGTTTGTCGCTTCAATCAGGATAATTCGGTCTCATCTCGCACATCGGGTTCAGACTCTACGGGCAAGGGAAACACTTGCGATGATGCTAACGACGCTATTGGTTGCATTGTTTCCCAAAACCTCGTCCCAGGTTTGTCTCGATTGCCTATCATGGCGCGTAAATCCCTTACGCCCTATCAGATGCCACCGCTGACGAGATCAACTCTGCTGTCGCTGGTGTCTCCGCCGCCACCACTGCCGCCGCCGCCCCTTCTAGCACTGAGTGTGTTTCATCTCTTTCTTCATCTGCTGTGAACTAAAACCATCCAAGCACGAGTGCCTCTGACGCCTCTTCGCCTGAGGCCGCAACAGCTGACTCGGCAGTGGCTGCGACCGGCACCGCGACCTCGAGCTCCATTGGTAACTTCGGTATGTTGATTATATTCCTCTCTCGCCACCGCAACTCATATGGTCTACAGACAAATGCACCATCCCCCAGATCGAGTTTGGTGTTGGCTTCGACAACCGCAAGGAGACCCAGCTTCCAGCCCGTTGACAAGACTTCTTTCAACCACGGTTCCTCCCAGGCCATTTCTATCATCACTCAGGCCATCTGCGATACCCTCGTCAACTCTTGTGGCGCTGATGCGACTGCGAAGGCCACGTGCGCTGCTGCCCAGACTGCTGCCAATGCCGCTCCCCCCAAGACTGGCATTGACGCTGATATCTTCAACGGCTTCTTCGGCATCGCAACCGTTCGTATTTTCTTCTTCTCTCCTCTCAATATTCATTTTCTCTTCAGAACTTCCGTAACATCGAGGCCGTCGATGATCAGGGAAACCCGATCGCCGGCACCACCGGAGGCTCTGTTTCCGTTGCTGCTGTCTCCAAGTAGGACTACCTTGTCAGCGATGCCGCACCCAGATTCAAATACGGTGGAAGTGGTGCGCAGAAGATGGGTAATTTGCATTATATGGTCTGGGAGTTGAAGCAGGAATTAGAAGTTCCCCATGAGCAATGAATATTCGGGAAGTACAGAAGCAGACCGTGACATTATTGTGCACATCCGCAATCAGAGGAGTCGCCATCCAGGAAAGTAAGACCATACACGAGAATCTGACCATGAGGGCCATAGCTCGAGGACTCTGTAGTTCAGATTCGGTCAGAGACGCCTCTTCTCAGAACGGTACCCATTCTTGAAGGACATAGAATTAGCCGGGGGTCGTGGGGAAGTGGCGCCATTCTTGAGTCTTGACGGGTATAAAAGTAGGCTGGGTGAAGAGGGGCGACATCAGAATCCAATTCTTCGCCACCCAGATCGGATTTGCCACCCAGAAGACGTTGACGAGATCGACGATAAAATGAACTCGAAGCAGCGACCGGAACGAAAAATAATCGAGAGGGCCTAGGTCTGCTGTATCACCGAGCGTGTCCAAAGACCGGCAATTCCAACAAGTGCCGCTGACCTGAGTTGATGTATGTAACGCGTATGTGGAGGCAGCCGATTTTTAAATGAACGGTTTCCTTGAAATATATGGCACGAGTATTGGGGTGCATCGAAGACAAGTAGCGGCGTTGCGGGAGAGGGATGCAGAAAGGGAGTTTACGGCCAGCGGGAAGAGATTTGAAGCTGGCGAAGCGAAAGTTTATGAAGCCCGCTCGCGAGAGGTTTATCGCGGCACTCGTTTCGGCTCCGGACACTCTTGCCGGCACCACAACGAGAATTACACAAACGATCATCAGGCGTCGTTTATTCCTCGTGACGGCTTATCTGGTGTTGCATCCCATGTGCCCATGGACTGGGGAGAGGGTGAGAGCGAGCGTTCTACGATTCATCATATCTTGTGCTGTCAAATATCCCAGTGGGCCGCAGGAGAACGACACATCTGGTGACCTGAACTGTATCGTAAGCTCCCTGGTGGCTCAGAGCCTTGTCTCTGATGTGGCGGTACCCGCTATGCAGGCGCGATTGGGGATGGAGGAATGTTTGTGAATTGGTGGATAGTCGCAACGTTTGTGGAGGAGCGCGTGGAGTTGCTGGACTAGTGCGAGTCAATGAATTGTCCTTGGGCCGCGGTATGCGCATGAGAAGGTTCATATCTGGTCTGGAGTCTGTGAAGAATATGTCACTGTCCCTCGCGGCCTGGAGGCAGGGACTTGTGTTCCTCTCTCTTAAAAATGAAGGGGAGTTGCGCGCCTGGGCATCGCACGTTGGTGGCCTGCTCAACTGCATCGTGCAACGGGGATGTACTTCCCTCACCATCACCGATGGCAGCTCCATCGAACCCGACCGGCCAAGCGTCTTGAATTGGATGGTTCGATGGCTCATTCCCAAGGGATCGAACGATATGCCGACTCCGCCGCCGCCCTTTCCTGCTGGTCCCTTGCACCTCACCACTCTCATCATTGACTCCGCCACTCTTATGGTGTCCCCTGGAACCTAGTGGGTTTTAGCCGCATTGCGCCAGGCGCCGATAACCACCCTGTGTCTCAGAGCGGCCCGGTGCGACGCATCCACCTGGGGCGCCGTCCTCCCGCGCATCGCCGCCGCCGCACCTGAGCTACCATGTCTCGTCCTCACCCAGATCGATGACGGTCATGCTTTCCTGCCTCCCGCACTTCGTGCTGCTCACGGACCTGCACATCTCCCACCTGCACCCGCCTCCGGCGTCCCCATGGCCACCTCAGCAACAGGGCGGTTCAAGTTCAAACCAAAAGGTTGCCAACCTTAGGTTCGGTTCAAACCATGGTTCAAACCTACCCATAGGGTTCTGAGTAAAGAATGGTTCAAACCTGTGGTTTGAACCAGTTTGAACCATGGATTAGTAGAGGATCCAACCGATTCAAGCAGCAGTTTAAGCTGGTTTGAACCTGATGGTTTAAACCGGTTTAATCCATCAGGCCCAAAGCAGCTGGTTCAAACCAGTTTAAACCATCAGGTTTTAATTGAACCGGTTTGAACCTGATGGTTCAAACCATCAGGTTTGAACCGGTTGGAACCATCAGGTTCAAACTGAAAAAGTACATTGACATCTCAAAGCAAAACAAAGGTGCCACAAAGGTGACTGGCACCTTTGTGACATGAGGCGACTGCATGTGGACCACGTGCATTTGATGCATACATGGTCCACATGCAACTATGTTTGCCCCCAGTGTTAGGGATCGGCACCATACTGTATATGGTTACAGCTGTAAGGATTACGGGTTCTTACGGGTCCTAACCGGCTGTAACCGTAAGTGTAAGGATGCTACCAAGGCCTCTTACAGTTATTACGACCATATACGGCCATAAAGAATGAAATAAACTTGAACAAGGATACAGAACATGTATCTGCACCTCCTGCATGGCCTGGAGTGGGTCCTCGAGGCCCTTGCGTTTCAAACGAAGCTGATTCCTCAGCAACATCAAAGCCCGGATAGTTTCTGGCCTTAACCTGGAGCGCCACAGAGATGTTATCTCTATTGCTAGAGAAAACAAGTTTCAAGCAGAGCCTGTTGGAATCCGTGACCTTCATTTGAGCCTTCAAATCCTTGCCAATAGTCCTCTTTTCTTATCTTTTGGGTGCACTCTGGTGCCGAGGCAGCTGACTGAAAGCCCAGCCAATTGGTGCACCATATCTGCCACCATCCACTAGGTTTAGCCCCACAGAAATGGCCTAAAGTGTACTGGGCACTTCTTGATTTGAACAATCAGGTTCAAACCGTTTCAAACCCGATGGTTTGAATGATCAGGTTCAAACCAGTTCAAACCTGATGGTTTGAACCTACTACAGTTCCAAACCTGCTTAAACCACTGCTTGAATTGGTTAGATCCTCTACTACCTGTAGTAGGGTCAAACCGGTTTAAACCTGATGGTTTGAACCATGGTTTGAACCGAACCTAAGGTTGGCAACCTTGTGATTTGAACTGGAACCACCCCACGGTACGCCACCTATCGCATAGACGTCTGGCACTGGCAGTGCCTGCGCTACGGTACCTCAAGAAGCTCCGCCTCAAGGAGCTTCACGCGCGTGCAGAACTGGCGGAGAACTTCCTTTCCTCTGAGGGTGCCCTCCCCGAGCTGTTCATGCTCTGTGCATTGTGGCTGGCGCCACCGGAACTGAACCTAGACCCCCTACTCACTCTCCTCGTCCCCATCGCCGCCAAACTTCGCGCATACCCCCCGCTTGCCGCGGCCGACGTTGTCCGTCGGTGCGCGCGCTGGGTTCGCCGCCGCAGATGTCGTTGCTCTAAATCTGTCAGCCAATCTCCCTGTTGATGACGGTGGGCAAATCGCAGAGGGCTGCGCACGTGTGGAGCGGATTGAGCTTGACTTGGACTTGGACGTAGATGATCATCGCGGAAAGGCGGCCGACGACGTCTTAGGCATCGCGCGGCTGCTGGCGGTCTTCCCGAACGTGATGTCCGTTTCACTGAGCACTCGTGGCACTATACCCGAGTCCTCTGTAACACGGCTCGTGCAAAACATTCCGCCAACTGCGCGTTTGACGGAGATTCAGTTGAATGGGAAGATGTATTGATTGCATGCAAAAGACACACCTTCGTTTTGGGCATTCCAAAAAAATGAAAGATAGTGGCACCTCCGAATATAAAGTATTGATATTGAATGAATTATTCTCGGCCGCTTCGGTTAGTTGTGACTTGCCAGGGATCCGAATCATCTCTTTTGCATGTATGGAATATTGCCCCACCAAAGATAGGAATTCAACCCGTCGCGAGATTTTGGTACGACGGAGTACAGCCGTATGGCCTTCGTTTCGGGAATTTCTCTCAATGCATAACGTCAAGGGTGCTTGTTCAAGCTAGCGGCCGTTCATGTGGAAATAAGGACCGGAAGACTGAAGATTGGATGCGCATCCCTGAGCTCGAGAACATGCCGCGTCGTTGGTGTGCATGGAGGAGGAAGGCAAAGACGCAGCGTGGCTGTGTTTGATCATTGATCCGAGCATTCTTGTATGTACTCGCTCTTCACTATCGATCGCGTGGATCCGGCACATGGGCTCTGCATGGGCGTTTGTTCCCGTAAATTCGCCCTAGTACCTATCCAGCGGTTTCTCTCTGATATTTTCCACGCTGCGTTTTCGTGTCCGGTCGCGCCCGGTGGTGCCGGTGCGGGGTGACGTTCTGGAAGTTGGACAGCCCTAGCGGGTTCGTGGAAACGGGCAAGGTCAAACCATCGTCTCTCTTGCATGTATGGTCCTCAATTGCCCCGCCGGAGTCGTGGGCGGTAAGTACCCAAAAAGGTGCGCGACGTCGCCCCGCCAACACGCGCCAATGGAACGGCGGGGCAATGTCGCAAATCGCATGCGCCCGCATGACATGCCGAAAAAGGAAGGCTTCTAGGTGATGCATCGCGAATTCCTCTAGTTAAACTCATGACGGATGGCCTTTCTTCTCTGTTTAGAACCTAGTGATGGATCGTTACACCAGATAGCCCTGTTTGCGTTGCATCATCTGGTGACTCCACGTACCAAAAAATACCCGCGGATAGTTGTCCAGAACAAACAAACCGGTACTCCGCTTCGCACCCAAAAGGTTTTTCCGATTTCGTCCGAGGTTTTTGCGTCGAGCCTCTTTCCACACCTACTCTCCCGCTTCCTGAAGCTGGACCAAAGTCCCGTGGCGGTATCAAACGCGCCACACCTGATACTGAAGTACCGCCCCGACCGCTCCGTGCGGGCTGGTGCTTGTCAGCTTGCCACTACCCAACGTAGAACCAGCGAGGTACGAGCTAGATTCGGTTATAGCCAGCGTCTCGCGGCCGTATCGAACACGCCCCACCTGATACTGAAGTACCGCCCCGACCGCTCCGTGGGGGCTGGTGCTTGTCAGCTTGTCACTACCCAAAGTAGAACCAGCGAGGTACGAGCTAGATTCGGTTATAGTGAGCGTCTGTTTGAGAGAGACTACATTGAGAGCGGACATTCGTCTCCATCCAAGGCGGCCGCTGTTCTTTGACCATGCTCTTGAACGAGATTCGTCAAACTCCACATATTGATATTGTTCGGCGCCCTATTCTCCGGGCTTGCCAACTGACTAGCACACGCATTGACTATAAATACAAGGGGAGGTGAGGGGGATTCATCCTACAACCATCCCTTGCGCACTCAAACGTCACATTGGCTCCAACCATGAAGTCTTTTGTTGTTTCCGCACTCGCGATCGTGCGTCTTGTCGCCGCACAGTCGTCTATCGTCACCGGGGCAGCACCGGGCTTTGCGTCCGGCGTTACAGGCGGCGGCACCGCGCCCACCACTTTTATTGGCAACATCGCCGACTTGAAGGCTGCCCTCACCTCTAAAGGGCCGATGGTGAGGTCTAGCTTATTACCCCGACCGTGCCATTAACGAACGAACGTAGAACATCGTGATCGGCGGGACGTTTGACTTCCGGGGCTCTGAGGGCACGACCACATCCCAGACATGCTTCCCTTACACCTGCATGCCTGCGGCCGGCGGCCAGGGTCTGCTCAACGGGCTGGGCGGCTGCAACAGCCTTCCGCTCAGCAACGTCCAGATCGACACGGCTGGTATTGAGGGAATCAACGTGCAGTCTGACAAGACACTTGTTGGCCTCGGCACAACCACCAAACTCATCGGCAAGGGTCTGCGCTTCGTTGGCGTGTCCAATATCATCATCCAGAACATCGAGATCACGGACCTCAACCCCGCGTATGTGTGGGGCGGAGACGCGCTCGTCTTTTCTGGCACAAGCAGGATTTGGATCGACCATGTTACGGTGTGCAAGCCACTTCTTTCAGAGAGCTTGGGATTAATTGTCCAGTTTTAAAGACTTCACTCACTGGTCGCCAGCACTACAGCTTTGGCTTCGATCCCAGTGACGCCATCACGATCTCCAACAGCTTCTCTCCCCGGAAAGACGCTTTTGTCACGTCGGATTGTTCCGAGTGATGGGATGAATTGGGTCTCGGTTAGAATTGGGCCTCGGTCTTGGCTGTACTTATACCTCCGTCGGGCCACATTATTGACAGCTTTCAAACCAGATCGGCGCTCTCGTCAACCTCGTCAACGATCGGCGTTGCCGTGCTCGCCGCCGCCTCGGCGGTGAGTGCGGCAGCGCACTCGGTTAATTTCCAATTTTCTGTGCTCGTCGACAACCCGCCCTCGGCAGCATACACCCTTCTACTTATTGCCTGCCTCTTGCCCTTCGCCTTTGGTACTCGCTGGTGGGAGTGGGCCGGCCTCATTTCCTCCCCTATGGCAAATACTGTTCACATTAGTACCTCCCAATTAGCGGCAGCGGCAGACCAGGAGGTATTCATCTTCCCCACCAAGACCGGTGGTACCGAGGAACGTACCTTGTAAGCAATTTAATCTTGTGCGCCGTGTGATTGTACATAACATTTCGCTTGTAGCAATGGCAAATCACGGGAACTGCTGAAGGACATGTGCCGCGACTACGGGCTCGCTGTCAGCGGCAACAAAACCAAGCTCAAAGCTCGCCTTCAGGAATTCAGCAAGAAGTTTTGTAATGACCCGGCAAGCTGGTACGTTCTTGACACAAAACTTCCACAATCTGTTAATCTGACATATAAAATATGTATCAGTGACTTGAAGCCCGTGAAACGCCGTAACCACAAGGGACCTCGGGAGGGTCCCAAGAAAGCCCAGCCGAAGCAGTCAGCCACTCGAAGGACTGCGATAATTGATACCGAACGTGTCACGGAACGGTCCAAGGACAATCGGACCACAGATGAAATAAAGGACCTTTTACGTTGGGTACGTCTATCTCAAAGATTCAAATTCCGTGCAGTCCTCAGCTTATGCAACGATGTAGGCGGATCGTACCCTGGCGCGACTCCCTTACAAACCTCCGAAAGTCGACACTATGCCACAAATACTCCCGGTTCCCGGGTCTTCGCAGGTTAGTTGTTGTTACAGTCTTTTGACTGACACCTCACATCTCAATTTAGAGTAGCCCCGGCCTTGCTGATCGCAGCCTCCATGAGCGGTTGCACACAATCGAAAGTCAGCTTGCCGCAATCACTGCTACATCCGACATCCCAGGCGTATATCAGACTTTCGCTCAATCCTCCATGTTGGCACCATTCCCGTCTCATCCAGGGGACTATGTTGTGTACGACCATCCCACTGAATCAGTGCAGAGTTTTTACCACGAGATCGTAAGTAATAATTCCCATATTGACATTCCGAATTCTGACTAGTTCTCAGGAAAATATGGACTTCCCAAGCGACTCGACCTGGTCCGGAACTTCTAATCGTCAAAGTATACACATTGGCCACCCGTTCTACACCGTCCCGACTTCTCAGGTCCAAGCCGACATCCCTCCTAAGCCCAGCTCCCCCTTGGGTATTCCCGCTCCGAAAACCACTCCCAACAGCCCGACTCGTTCCGTCAAGCTGGGTGACGGCACTGCCATAACCATTACCGTAGATGAAGTTAAGCAAGTTTGCATCCCCGCCACATCCTTCGCCGAAAACATCGAACGTCTCAATCAAATGTGGGATGACACATCTGCGCACTGGAAGGCTGACTCGGTGGTGAAGATCAATACCCTTTCCATTGCCTTGATCTACTGGCCCGAAATCTTCAAGAAAACCGGGCTATGGTCTGCGCACAAATCTAACTGGACTGAATGGAAGGTGAGTTCAGGTTCTTGATTCGCTTGCTGGGATTAACCAGCTCCCAGTTCCTCGTTGAGCGTTATCGGCAGGGAACTCCCGAGGAGTTTTGGACGACGTTCAGAACTCCAGACGGCGGCAAGATGTCTTATACCGCCATCTGTGCCAGGCTCCGGAATGAACGCAAAGATGCAGATGAGGAGCTTGTGAAACAGGCGAAGTTGGAGTACGGTGAAGATTTCGGGGTAACCTTTAGCTATCGCTGCAGCAAGACGAATGCTCAGGTCGTCATGAGCAAAGCCAGTGCTATTGCAAAAGAGTACAAGCGCCTTCGCGCACTTTAATTATATCCTCAATGTCGTCATGTTTCAAGGCGTCTTTCTAATTCTTACCAACTACCTCTTATATTTTGTTCAGAATACACCTTTCTTAAATGCGAATCAACAGTTTTCGAGAAAAATAGAAGGACATTGGTCTAAGTATGAGGAGTAGCAAATTTAGCGACCGCATGCACAAGTTCTGCCGCACGCAGAACACCTCTCCGTGATTTTCTGGTTTGGGTTCAGAAAATTCTCCCGCAACTCTGTAGGATCGTCGTTCCATCCAATTAAATACTTGACAATTGTCAAGTTGGAGAACTCCGCACTCCATCCGCCCCACTCACAAATACGGCGCAAGCTCCATCGACGATGAGATGCGAAGTATTGGCAACCACCGCGGCGGAAAGAATGCGTGCCATACGGGTAAGGATCCAGTTTGATATCAAGGAGATTGTTACGAAACATCTCCAGAAACTTCTCCGACTTCTATACGTACCAATTAGTGAAGGAGCATGCCGCCTGAATGTCCCGTACATACCATGGGTCTGCTTGAATCACCAATCTGATCGCGAAATGGTGATAGTGGGAAAAAGATAGCCCTTCTCGATCCTGGAGCAGGCCAGCCACGCCGTCAGAGCCCTCACGGGACACAGATGGGCTTGGTCCTCAGGAAGTTCATGCAGCACGAACGGTTTGATTTCTATATTGTTATGTCAGCTTGGACAATCATCAGGGAACCGAAAGAAATACCTCCGTATTGGCTGGTCTTTCGGAAGGGCAAGGTCAACTCAAATGATTTCTCACTGAGCCAACGGAGGTCTTGCATTTGGATCTTGAGGGCTTCGTCAAAGCGAAGTAAACATAGAAAGGAAATGATGTATGTATACAGGGTGTAGCATGCGACGAATGCGTCCACCTCCCCACTCGTTGGGATCCACGGGGGTGTTGCGCGTACGGCGTACAATGGGTCTGATTTCTGCGACCTCCGGCTTGTTATTATAATGATAGAGGTGCCCAAGGATTTCCTACAACAGTTGCATGTCAGCTCCGATTTGAGACCCCGAAATAAAAAAGAAATGTACCGGAGTAATAGCGCGAGCACTGGTGGCCACCTCTCCTGCGCGGACCTGCGGGGCATGTGCAATTAGAACTACTGTCGCACCGCATGGACAACATACCTTTTTCTTCCGTAAACTAACCATGTAGCGCGAAACATCTTCGGAAATGGAAGGATTGCCGACCATTTTGCCGCTGAGTTCACTCTTCTGCCAGGGAAGAGATCCAAGCCCGTTGAGGCGCCCGAACCCGTAAGTAGCTGCGGCACGCATTTTCTGAGCATGGCTATATGAGTCGCGTGGAATACTGGAATTCTTAGTCTTTCCATCCAGCCCTATATCGTCGCAGCTCAAATAGAAATCAGTTGTACATCTGACACCTTGGAATTGAGGACATACCTATTCATGATCCACGCAACAATGAAAATAGCCGACTGGGGGTGTGGTGTATTGGTGAAGAAATGTTCGCCCTCTTTGATGAAGCCTTGCGTATGGGCAAACTTTTCACAGAGCTTGTGGAGCCTTGAAATCGGGGTGAGCAATTTAAATGGATTGAAAGACAATGATACCGTTTGTATTCAGCGTCGGTGCTGTCCACCACACCCTTGGACGCCTCCTTGATGATGGAACGCAAATCGGCCATCTTCGCGTCGCCGTCCGCGTCACCGTCCGCATCTTCTGGTGCCTCATCCTCATCCTCGTCTTCGCCATCCTCATCCTCCTCCCCACCTTCATCATCACTATCCCCGCGTGAGTCGTAGGCAATAGTTTCTTTCTCACCCTCAATATCATCGTCAACCTCGTCCTGAGCGGGAGCGTCATCACCACTCATGGGCTGACCACACATAGCGAGACGAAGGCCAGAGTATTCAGGAGCCTCCAGGATGAGGCGGGAACTCATGATGACGGGGGGGAGGAAAGAAAGGATACATCATTAGGAGAAATAGGAACAGTGTTATATACCATCGAGCATGTCTCACTCGGATTAAAATTCACCATCCGAGTCTGAGATCAGCTCCAGGACTTCTTTCCCCTCATAGGTAGTATTCATTATTGTATACCGCGTTTCGTGCACGCGTCGCAAACCTGGAGATTCCGTTAATATATAGTATGGAGAGAAATATGTCTCACGCACCATTTTTAACCTCGGATGAAGTCGAGCTTTGTCGCCGATTAAGCGCGAGGCTCATTACATGACCTAGAATGGTTCGTGGGCAGCGGAACGATAAATAAAAAGGATACTGACCTTCTTGATTTGCAGGCGCCACCGAGCTGGATGAAGGAATGCTGGGGTGCGAGGCATTGATTGCCGGCTGCAAGAGCCTCTCTCTTTTCCGACCAGGCCTGTTAGCTGGAATTGCCTGGTTAGAAAGAAATTGATTAAGATGAATATAGGCATACACTGCACGCAGATATAATCAAGCACTATCGCCGGGGATACGTGCTCCAGCATCGCTTTCGGGACCCAGACCCGAACCTTTGGAAGAATTGAGGTGAGCCATGCAGCAACAGTCGTCTGAGAGCCCTCCCCAGGATCACGTCTGCCGGTAATGGCGTGTAGCGCCGAGGTGAGGATGTTCGGGTCGAGGTTCAGTGTGAGCCGTAATTCCGCAAGGTACCCAGTAGATTTGTGAGATCGATTGCCCACAATGCTTTTGATGAGGGATGCCGATTGGGGAGGTGGTGCACCCTCATCGATAGCCAAGGCTCTATGGGTGAGTTCCCGGATAACCAAGCCTGGAAAGAGGCGCTCGGCAAAGTGGGTGAGGATACCGACACCGTGGCCCCAGCCGAAGTGATCTTCGGCAAAGCGGGCAAGAATGTTGAGTCGTGGGGGGCGATACGTCAAGGTCTTCGTCGTAGGGCCTTCCACGACGATTGGATGCAGATAGAGATTGACTACATCGAGGTCGGGGAAATCAGCTGGAATATTGCTTGCCAGCTGGTTGTATCGATGCGAGAGATGGCCGGATGCATTCGTCCGAAGCTCTGAGCGCAAGGTCTCGCGCCAGGTCTCCAGAAACATCGTGGACTCTAGGCGAGATCGGCCAGAGAGACCCGAGACGAGCTGCCTGCCAAGGCCGGCGCGCGCAAGGCCTATTGCCGTAGTAACCCCACAGTTACGTAGTCCATCCTGCAATAGATGTGAGGTCTCGCTCAATTGACCTAGATGGACTTGAATAACTTACCGAATAGTCCCCGCCAGCAAGTAATGCAATTAGAACAAAATCGTCCCGGGTCAAACCCAGCATGGTGGAGATGTCGAAGGCCGAGTAGCGCGAGGCCTCGAAATTCTCATTATCCTCGGAACGACTGCAAGAATGTCGAGTTAGTAAAACATATCAATAGTGCCGTGCAGACGTACATGCGCAACACAACACTTGCTCCAAAAACAAACGAGTCCGAGTCATCCGTGAGAATGGCATCGACCCGGACAGGTACTCCGTTGGTGGTCATCATCGAAAGCGTGGCCTCCGCTTCACCAGGAGCCTGAAGGATCAATGTCAGTATGAACATTGGCGGGAAGACAGAAAACGTACCACAAGCCAGTCAAACCCAAAACCATCCAACATCAGCTTGAAGGAGCTCGTTAACCAGTGGTCGTTTCCTTTGATGAGCTTGCCGCGCTTGACGTTGGGGCGCTGAGGGCCATCGAAAACAAAGCAGGGGAGGAATGGGCCCCTGAAAAGTCGGCTACACCGAGCAAAGAGCGCTACAAGCTCTGGGCTTTCCAAACTGCCATGGCGGTAGCATGCTCGATACATCCAGCCACTACAAACAAGTTAGAAGGGCATTCATTGAACCCGATTGACTTTACCTTGCATCGATGCCTACACGAAAGCCACGCCGCCCCGTGGCATTTGCAATAAAGCCCGTTCCCACTGCGAGATTGTCCAGAGAAACTTTCTGCTCCACGGGCTCTAATTCCTGCAACGACCATTGAGCTGGAGTAAATAGAAGAGACAATCAAATACCTTCCATAGACCGTCGATGCCCATCGAAGTTGAATACAGGAGTGTCTCGTAGTGATCGAAGGGCCCATCGTCCGAGAACCCTAAAGAGGTAATTAGCAAAGTGGGTGCGCTTGGGAACAAAAGAACTCATACCCGGAACTTGCACCTTGAGCTTCGCGGAGGTACCTGGGATGGAGCGTGCCTCACACCCCACGACCATCTTGGTGCGCCAGTGATGCACCGTGATCACATCATGCTCGTACTTCCGGGCCCGCAGGAGCAGCAGTTCAGCCGTCCACGACGCGTACGATGTGGGGAACGACTCGTACGAGGACGCCACGGACGACAGCGGGCGCGGCACGATGGTGTACTCCGACTCGGACGAGCTCTTGCCCTGCGACGGTAGTGACCCCAAAGACAATTCAGACTATGAAGAGGTGGAGGAATAGGAAGGTGTGGTCCCGCAGTACGAGCTGTGGGTGACCTCTGAGATGTCCGACGACGCACAGACATTGTACCCCGTCTGGTTCGTCGAGTACGTCACCGGCGTCGCCCCGCTTCCTGTCCCAGTCCCTGTTCCACTCCCACCAGCCCCATTCCCACCATCCGACGGCCCCGCGCTACTATTCTCCTTATCATCCCCTCCCGAGTCCGACGTCAAAACGGAGCGACTGTACCCCGAGCTTGTCAACCCCAGCCCAGGCGGCGGAGCACGTCCCTCGCGCGCGAGAACGTCGTCCCAGTCACGGTGCCCGTGCTGATGTTGGAGACATAGCTGTAGCTCGAATACGTCCCCTCCGACCCCGACCCCGACCCCGACCCCGACTGCGACTGCAACCCCGAATAATCACTGCGACTCGCCTAGCATACTCGTGCTCCCCAGCCCGCGGTACAAAAGCGAGCTCGGCGTGACGCTGAACGTCGCCATGGCGGGTCGTTGTAATCAGTGAGCGCATCGGGCTGCCGCTGAAGCTGGTTGTGGTGAACGTCGGCGTCCCCAAGCAGCGTGAACACGCTCGCAGACAAAGTCGTGCCTGTGCGCAGGCCCACGCTCGGCGAATAGGGTGTCCCCGTTCTGCACGAGAAGCAACTAGTCCCACTCCCACTCCCACCGCTGCTGCTATGGCTGCTGCTCGATGCAAACTTGTGCCGGGCAGACTACGGCGGAGCACGTACGTTGTCGGGCAACGGGTGCGGGCGAACCGATATAAGCGCGGTGGATGACACCCAGGGCTCCATTGCGAACGGCGCCGGAACGACTTGGTTCTGCTGATAGAGAGATTAAAGACGGATCGATGATGAGACTTGAGGGAGCATGCCTACTTTTGTAGAGGCCCACATCGCGTTCGCCTCCCGTCCGGGGGCGGTAAGTCGGATGCTTTGGATAGACGGGTGTTTGCGGGGGGACCCTCGATGGCAAGTAAGTCCTAGATGTATCGTGAGTGTAAGGAATAAATGGACTGAATGAAAATTACCTTGCACGGCTTGGGGAACACCGTCTCCAGTACGTCGGGAAGATGTTCTATGCAGCGTTCAAGGACCCGGCACCCGAAGGGATGAGACGCGAGGTCAAAAACGTGCCCGCTGAAAGCTGAGATGAACCGAGACATGTTCTATTATTTTCTGTACCACCTTTTGTGAGAAAATAAATCAGCGGCAGGTGGAGCATGATAAGGGATGAAGTACATGGTTGCCGTTCGATTGGGCTGGCCGAAGGATGCGATGGAAGACAAATTGGATGCATACATGTTGAGCATTTGCGAGACATAGCCCAACCCTGCGTTGTACGGCTGAGGGGGCTGCTGCTGGTACCCCGGCGGCGGCGCGCTGCCGTACCGGGCGGGGGGTACGCCGGGACGTACGGGTACGAGTTCGCGCGCACCTGCTGCAACAGCGGGGGCGGCAGCTGCACGCTGTAGCTGTGCGTGCACGTCGGCTGTGGCGCGGGCGCGGGCATCGGGCCGGGGCCGGACCAGGGTACGCCTGGGATGAGGAGCGAGCGGGAGCGCGTGTGGTGGTTTTGCGTAGGCCGTTGTTTGGGGTGCGGGTAAGGGGGAGTGGCATGCCGTAGCCTGGGGCGTGTGGGTAGTACGGCATTTGCTGCTGTACGGGGATGGGGTAGAATGGCGTTGGCCCCAGGCCGGGCCGCTGGACCGTAGACATCGCCTCGGGGTGGGGCGGTGCTGCACGAACGATCCAGGGACGGCAGAGGCGGCGGCGGCAGCGCCATGGACAGGGCTCGATCGTGGCGCGTGGGCGACCAAGACTCTGAATGAGCTCTATGGGAACACGCTCGGGGGGCTGATCAAGGGTGGGAGGATTCGGCTCTCGTACAGCAAGAATCCGCTCGGGGTGCGCACACCCACGAGCGCGAGTGGGGGCAGGCCGATGTTTCAGCAGCAACAGCAGCAGGGGCAGGGACTGGGGAGCTTGGCCTTGGGAGCGGGGCAGCAGAGCATGGCCTCCGTAGAGGCGGCGTTCCACCAGCGGCTGTCACTGACTTCGCCCCCGCAGCCTGTGGGACAACGCGCCGGTCGCGGTAGCCGCGTATCCTGCGCCGCGGTTCATCAAGAGAACGTCCAGAAAATACCCCAGTACCCGCACCATACGGCAAGGATCTAGGGCGTGGCGTCCTCTGCTCTGTTGCCGGGGCCACTCGTCGACGCGGGTCCAGGCGAATCGTCGGCACCGAGAGCACCACAGTTCCCCCAGGGTCTCGCGTCACGCTCTGCAAATCAGCGACGCAGAGAGCTGGGGTACGGGTAATCGGTGAATGTGTCGCGTGTCCGCCTGTGTGCTGGTGCCGGTTCGTCAACAGCCAACCCGCGGTTCTCCGGCGCGGAGCCGAAGGGCGCGGGTAGTTCCGGTCTGCGAGTAGGTGTCTGGTGAAGGTGTCGGTGCGGGCGTAGGCGTTGGTGTTGCTTGGGGTGGCGCTACGCATCGCTGGGTGTGACGCGCCGCGTGAACGTCTAGCTCCTCGTGAACGGGTGGAAACGACGGCCACATGGCGCCTAAGCGACCATGCCTAGAATCCGCATTGGGGAGATGCAGCACCAGCCGCACCTCGACCCAAGAAACTAGGTACTCGGTGAATGTGTCGCGTGTCCGCCTGTGTAGCGTGTGTGCGCGTTGAGTTTGTTGGCATATGTTTAACGGTGGCAGCTTGTGGCGCGAACACGTGCTTTGAGCGGCCTGGCGCGACACATTGTCACACAAGCTGTCTATTCAACACCGAAGCGTGCCGTCGTCGTCGACCCGAACCGCACCGTCTCTGCCGGCAAGGTGCGCGCTTGAACCAGATAGTCTTTCTCAAATGACTCACTCGACATCGGTGCCATCCGCACATATCCAGATAACTACATGCCTCCATCGTCATCAAGGACATTATCTTTTCAATGCGGCCTCGTGGGGCGGTTGGAGAGGTGGTGGATGCTGCGATGCCAGATGCGACGGCATAGAGGGAACGACTGAATACAATACGACTCACGCATATGTATTATTGCATGCTTTGTAGACTGAAATCTTGTTGTCAAGTTATCGCTTGCTGGTAAGAAGACATCGTGATTCATTGTATCCCACAATCGTATGCTGTCTAGTGTTCAACACCGCGCGGTAATTAAGCATGCATGCATGCATATTGGATTGGGCATAGCAGGGTACATGACATGAGACAAGGAAGTGCGGCGAGGGTGGATGGATCACTCTGCGGTCTTCTTGACGCGCTTTTACTGCGGTCTTCTTGATGCGCTTTACTGCGGTCGTGTTTTCTCTGCGAGTCTGTTAGGATTGCTTGTGGGTAAAAGACTGGAACTCACCTGAGCCATTCTTGAACCGCCTGGAAACGTCCTTCAAGTAGCGCATCCTGCCAGTGCGGCGCGTGTCTGCCGGTGCGGCGCGTGTCCACCTGTGTGCAGAGGTGTAGAGCCGTGAGGCAGAACTAGGTGCCTCGTGAAATGTTTGTGCCATAAAGGGAACGTAAGTGGAACGTAAGTGGAACATCTTTTTTGCTGGGGGTCTGAGTTTCGAGGATCATTTTAGCAGGGAAAAAATGTCTTTGGGTATCGAAAATGGGCATCAAGAGACAGTCCGAAGGGACGTAACAAGACAGTTCAGCGACCGCGTCATCCACGGAAAGATAAGCGATGAGTGATATTAATTACTTACGGCTGCCTTGAGGCTGAGATCTCATTTGATTTGATTCATTGCAAGCCGGAGACTTGAGCGCCCAGGTGCATAAGTATCTCGTGCACTCTCTGTGCACTCTCTGTCTGTCTCCCTCTCCCGTTCATTTTTCGCCCGCCCCCCACTCATTCAACATCTGACATCCTTCTGCTCAAAAAGTCATGCCGCCGCCTCCATTGTTTCCACCCTCCTCTTGGGAAGATTATGCCAATACCAGTGGCTTTTGCATTGCACGGTACGCATTTTCTTCATGTCCCCGTGCGCTTTTTTCGTGCGCTTTTTTTTCCCCCCGATTCACTAGCACATTGCGTGCGCGTTCGAGCGAGCTACTTTCTTGATCTCTCTGCTTAATCCTTCTTCCTTCTTCACTTTTCTGCCTCTCCCTCCTCCCTCCCCTCCCTCCCGCCGCGCCGCGTCCCTCCCTCTTTCCCCTCTCCCTCCTTCGCTTTTTTCTTCCGCGTTTTGCTTCCGTTGGTCGATCGTTGGCCGATCGATGGCTCGGGCGAGTCGCCCGTTTGGGTTCGCCTGTGTTTCGGGCCATCGCTCCGTCGATCGCCGTCACATCACCGTAACATCAACTGAACTGTCTTGTTCGGGTGTCGAAGATTCACTTCTGAGCATTTGTTGAAAAATAAGTGAAAAAACTTTTGATTGAGACCAGATATTGAAAATCTGGAACCACAGGATTGTTCCTTTGGTTAATCTAAGCCTTTCTGTGGTTTTAGTTTTTGTGTGTGACCTACCATCACCGACTAGTAAGGGCAGGAAGATGCTGTCACACTGCTGATCACGTGACTCGATGGATGCGGATGTCGCCTACCTTAAAATTACGCTGTCCGAAGCCTTTAAACTCCGCCGGCAATCTCCTTTTACGTTGATGTCTGCTGTTAGCCAAGCGGAGAGCGGCCCGGCGAAGCCGGCCGCGAACCGCTTGTTTACAATAAAAATAACGAAGTTTTCCCTCTTCTGTTCGCATTTAAATCTCGCTCTCACGATCCTCGTCGCTCTCACTCTCGCCCTTGTGTCCCTCGTCGTCCTCTGTGTCTTCAACCATCGTCCCTTATCGCCATTGCAGCCTTCGTCGTTGCTGCCCAGTAGTCTCTTTATTTCCGCCGTCTCCATCCCGCGAGCAGAGTGCTGAACCTTCGCAGGACACCCTCGCACACACACACCTTCTACGGTCCTTCGAGCGGTGCTATTCTCCGCACGTCACGTCACTTTTGATTTTGTTGTAGCTCCGCTTGCAGCCGCGCCGTAGGCGTATTATCGTATGTCTTCGTGCGTCGGAGAGTTCATAAACCCTGCGCATATCCGCAACCCTCTTCTTCCATAACCCTGAGGCGTGGAGACATTTGGATGGCCTCATCAAAGGATTGAGGGCCACGAAGAGCCGCAAGGGCCTCATCGGTCGTTGAACGAGTCTTCTCGGCAAGGGGCGCCAGAGAATTGAGAGGGTCGCTGATTGCTACCTCAGTTTCGAAGTTTGGTTGAGACTCCCATTCAATGCTGATTTTTAAGGGGTTTGACGATCTTAGCCTTTCCACAACCGCTCAAACGGAATGATTTGTAAAGTGGAGCTAAATCCCGCAGTAGTATTCACGAAAGCTATACCATTGGTCCATATGAAACAAAACAACAATAGCAGAAATATTCAGCGGAGACGAGAGAGCAGAGTCAAAGCTAAGGGATTATCGCATCCAAATGACACCATCAAGCCAGCTATGGCGTCGGGCACATCCAACCGTTAGGATCCATCCAGAAAATGAAAGCCTGGTCCACGCCGTCCACGAACTGGCCTGAACCGCCCTGTTAATCAATTAACATCATGCATCATTGTGTCGCATGCCATCCTCGCACCGTAGGGCAGCTTGCGCCGACCGAAGCGAGCGCACGCGCACAGGCCAACTCATAGGGACTTGGGGATTGACTCCACCGTTCTCGGTGGTGAACTTGGCTATACGGATATGAGTTGCACATTGCTATTCCATTAACAAGGGAAACATACAATTATTCCCGCCTGTGTTGAAACAACGCGCAACGGTATCCTGTGGTGCAATCTGCGGCAATGAAGCAGAGGATCATGATGAGCATAAGGAGCAGTGGACACATCCGAAGGCGAATACCGGGAGAACACTCGAAGTTCACAAAAGGATGTGATGAAGCTCGAGCAGTTGAATTGGTCACCGGGGAAACATGTGATCTTTGGTCGTTGACTGACTGACTGATATTCTATATACGCTGTACCTGGCCCTAAAGGCTATGCAGCAGTACCTAGCAAATCTGTACTAGTTTGAGGGAGGGAGCGGAGTCATCGATTTCTCGAAGGCCTCTACCAGTCTTGACGACCGCCCAGGCATCGTACCAGCGTGAAAGGATGAGGTTATTGATGTAGCGTCGGATCATGATGAGGGACGTGGGGGTGGATTCAGGTGGGTTGAGGCGAGTCGCTGCTTTGGCTGCGTCGTCCGCAAACTCATTGCCTTCGGTGCCGATATGTGCGGGCGTCCAGAGGTTAGTGATGCGAAGCCCTGGCTGAATAACCATTGCGAAACCGGCGTTCTTAAGCGGGACCGTGCCGTGTAATACTACCTACCTACCTACCGCTCGTACGATCTTGTCATATCGAATAGCCCGATGCTGTCCCGCGCGCGGAGCGGTGGAAAGGACCGCTGGTAAGGCCTGCTTGCGAGTCAGAGACCACCAGAATGTGCACCGCACCTCCACGCAGCGCCGTCTCCGTCGCCGCGAGGATCCCCTCAATGTCGCCTTCTGCCACCTGCCCGTCCCAAGGGGGAGGAGGATGCGTTCTTGAACGACACCACCCTGCATCCGAATCGCCGCACCGCCAGCACTACCCTCCAAGAGAGATCCGAGTTTGCGCCATGCATGTAGGATAACGTTGAGTAACTGAGAATCGAGGATGAATACTTTGCAGGAAAAAACACGAAGGGGAAGCTCCATGCACCTTGGAGAACATTGTGGCTGAGATTTGCTGGCTTGGTCGATGCGGGTGAGGGTTGGGCAGCTCCCTCGCTTGATATACCTGCGCGTGTGGGAGGCTGATTGTTCCTCCAGGGTCAAAGGGTGATATGTACATACAAAGCTCGCTCTTCGTTGAATACAGTCGGAACCTGTTGGTTGGGAAGTTCTGGGAATGACTGTTGGAAACAGGTCCTAAGCTGGTCTAACACCGGCTTCAAAGAACCAAGCGGAGTTTGACGCTTTCTTTCTGGACACGGTTCACAGGCAGCGAATATCATATGTATGGACTCCTAAGACTGTCGTCAACTCGGAGAGGTTAATTGATACAACCTACCGTGAAATTGTTGAGGGACTAAGTGGTATTTGGAATATTTGTTAGCATCCCAAGACAATTCAGGATTAGGGTGGTACGGTGAGGCACACGGGTGGCAGAAAAGAGGAACCAGGAACAGATTCGCTGTCGTTTTAATTTAGCGTTGTGGCGCTATCTGTCTAGGGTTCTGTCCAGGTTTACCAATGCCCGATCTTCTCGAGAGTACATACATAGAACGTGGCGGCCGCTGCCACGCTTGCATTCTGCTTCGAAAAACGATGTTCGTGTAGAGTCAGAATGTTCCGCCTCTAGTCTATCCCGGCTAGTGTTGTGCCAAGTATCTCGGGTCGGGGCTGGAGGTCACGCCCCAAATAACTCCGTGTTGGCGGTGCTGCTGGGGTCACCATTTTGCGAAAAAAAGTAGGGATGGTGCAGCATCCAAGGTTTGCGGCCGGACCCATCGCGCCGCTCCCTGTCTGTGCTGTCCTGCTGGAGTTCAGTGGGTAATACAGTCGCTAACCGGGAAGCGCAACGATCAGATGTCTTCGCTTATATCTCAACCAAACTTACTCAAATTACTGGTTTAAAGCTTTCGTCTGGAGCGTACTGATGTTTATTCCAGTCGACAAATTTACTCCCAAGGAATATCTCCGATGGTTGTCGAGAACCGCACCATTATTTGCCGTGACTCAAATGTGAGCTGTAGCAGCGCCACAGTTCAGCAACATCGATTGTAGTTCTGTGAGCATTATTCCTGTTCTGAAACTTACATATCCGTGATTAGGGACCTTTAAAGCCTGGAATAAAACACACTGTATATTGTTGAAGCCCGCTAAATGTGGCGGGATGAAGGACAGTTTGCCGGGATAAATCATAATGGCCGCTGTCTGATGCGGCGACAAACATTACAATTTTGTGGGCTCTAAAAGATCTTTTGACCCAAGTCCTTTTGTAGATAACCAAGGGCGACCTCCTGCTAGGCTCGTAAAACTTTTCAACCTAAGGGGAGACCCCAGAAGGACCAAATTATCAGTGTTGCGTTTCCCGGTTAGCGACTGTACTCCAATTACTCCAGCATCCCAGCAAGCTTGAAGACAGATTCTAACGAATTGTGGAGAGTTTTTCGAGTATTGCTCCATTCAAGTGGTAATCAAGTACCTTGAAATGTTCGTTCAAGTTGGAATAGGCGGCATACATACTCGAGATTTCCAGTGCCCCCCATCCTCATAGCGCTAAAAAGCGCATGACCCAGCTGACGCAGCAGCTGCGACCCTGCGCTCAGCGCTCAACCGGTGCTTGTCATCAAGTTGAGAATGGCCAATGATCCAACAATAATAATCGGCTTCCCAGACTCGTGTTGGAATCGGAAGTGGGACAACGTGTCAGCCCGTCAGAGCCACGTATGAGTAGGCTGTGGAGGACGCGTGTAACTGACGCGTCGACACGTCGCAACTACGTGTTCAACACACAAGAGTTTTGAACCCTACATTGTTCTCGTATTTACTGTACAAATATTCATTGTTCTATGGGAAGGTATATTATCTGAGACTGCCTACTGGGCCACCTTAGAAGTTTTGCTCCCCTAGCAACCATGTTGAGCGACTTTCCCTGGGTCTAGGCATCGCGAATTACAGGCGCATATCCTGTGAAGAGTTTGAGCATACTCGGGGCCATTCTGGTGACGCCTTGATTGCTCAGTGAATTTATTTTTTGTCGCACTTCCTAAACAGGCAACTGACGGGGTAGTGGGCCACCTGTGTAAATCCGCCGTTGGAGGCTATATTGGCGGCCTTTCTCTGCTCAATATTGCTCATGGGTCACAGAGGGTGGATTATATACATTTAAAGAGTACAATTGTCCTTATACCGTGGTGTAGCCGAATGCTTTTAGTGAGAGATGTAAGCAGCAGATTCGATGTTGGCAAAGAAACAAGTCCTGTGCACCGAGTAGAGAGTGAGTTTGATCAAAGAAAGTTGTAGGTAGGTTCATAAGAAGCCAATGAACATATCTGGACTACCTATGAGACTCGCGCCTTATGCTTCTGAGAACCCAGAGTTCGGATTTCGATTCCACAGAAAACTGGGTGATATGGGGTATTAGACACTGAGAGAGGTGTTAGCAAGCTAGAATTATAAGAGATAGCCATAATAGATGGGATATATGTCAAGGTGAACCATGCCAAGTCCCGGACGTATCGGCACAGGGTCATTTGATATTAAGGTGGTGAGATTGCAATGTTCGAGCTCGGATGGCATTCTTGACAGGAGTTTAGGACTTGAAGATCGAGGATATGGGGATAATTATATGCCTACAGAAAATCCTGAGATCAGGGGAGCATAATGGGCCCCCGAAGTCGTAGATTGGTGAAGAACTGGTGGAGAAAGGAGCGAAATAGCTGTTCGGAGATAAGGAATTGATGTTCCCACCCTGCGTGCCGACATCAACCGCGCCACCGCTTAATGACAACATCACTTTCGGCCGAAAACTGATATGGAGGAGCGGCATATATGGTATTCCACCCTCCAAGCACAAACCTGGCGTCTGGGTGAGTATCTAGCTCTGAAATTGACAAATGGCCCACTTCCTAGTGTGGCCCACTAGGCAGTCGCAGATAATAAATACTGGACTGTATCTTCGTTGGAATATACCGTTTTTCCCCTCCATTTTTCTACAACTCGTAATATGTCTCTGCGACAATTTCCTCATCTATTTCCGAGGGCTATCTTTTGCATGTCAACATCGAAGAGTATTTTGCTCATTCAATGTTGGCAGCTATTTTAAAAAGTTACATGCTGTACTATTTCCTACCGGGCAACCGGCCAGACGAGTCAACCGACCACTTCCTCGATATAAGAGCCCCGACAGTAATTCTTGGAAAGTTCGGTCGGTGGAATGGAAGACAATGCTCTGTACTGAATTTGGATGGAATTGGGCGCGGCGATCAAAAGCTACGGCAGATCTTCGATCAAGATGATGGGGAATCGATGCCGTTCCTTATCTCCGAACCGCTTTCACGCTCATGTCTCCCCGGTTTCTCCACAAAATCTTCACCAATTTACAAGTTTCGGGGCCCGTTTTCTTCACTTTGGTCGGTCCAATGACCTGGTATTATTTTCTTTGCCAAAATCCATCGATCTGGCCCCCTGGAAGCCGTGAGAAGACCTCACCCGTGATGGCAGTGGAGTAGCTCGATCCCGCCCCCTCAATAGCGGACGACTCGCATCGGCAGCGGATCTGGAATTTGGGCAGCGTGTTCAAGATACGCTATTCTGTATGCCCCCAGGTTTGTAGATTTTTCAGTGTTTCTTATTTCGCTCACGGCGACCCTACTACTTAGATTCAACAAATTCCACTTGCAGAGGGAGATGCATTTGGCTGGAAGGCCTTTGGCCATCTGGCGCCGGATTTGGTACTTGGGTATGCTCAAATACTTCTTATATATACGCCAAAATTTGAATTTGCGACATATCTGCGGTCTGCGCCTCGGAGGCCACCCTATTCTTTCGACACCCCCAATTCCTGCCATTTTCCCGGCTGGAAAGTTTAATACCCACAAGAGCGCGGTGGGGTGCTTCGCACCCCACCACTTCGGTTGAATATCGGATGATTGATGGCGGAGTTTAAATGGCTTCAGACGGACAGAGAAGCGTAATCTTATAAAGAGGAGGATGCCACGAATACATCTCGGATATACATTGTACCACTTTTTACTAATGCATTTACGGTGTATTAACCACCTGGGATGTACTGGGGTGAGTGGTCGGCGCCCAAAGTGGTGATTTGGCTGGGTGGCCAGTTAGGCCGTTTATCCCCGTTTCGGGGCTATCGCCGAAATATATTCGGCAAACACGAAATCGGCGCGAATAAATTCGGGTAAAGGTTCCAACCTACTCTTTAGATATGTATCTTCAACTTCGGGCACATTTCCCGCCACCCACTCGACAGTATCTCTGCGCTGGGGGAAGAAATTGCTTAGGTGTCCGTGGGAAATAGTACCGGAACGCTGCGATGAGGGCAGGCGAAGCACCACTACTCTTGGGACGCATATGCAGCGCGTGGCGGTCCCTAGCGTTTTCTATACTAAGACTCTGGAGCTTTGTTCACATAAAGCAAGTAAGGCCGACAAGCGGCACGGCCTGCTACCGATTGATTTCAATCATGGAAATAATTTTTCAAGTCACTGCGTTCAAGCCCCCCGTAGACACATCTCCGTCTACCTCCGTCTACCTCCGTCTACCATCTGTCTACCCGGGTAGACATACGTCTACCACGACATGTAGACACATCTTAGTCTACCTCCGTCTACCCCTGTCTACCTCCGGCTACCTAAAGTGGACAGCCTTCGGCTACCTTTGGCTAACTCCGTCTACCTCCGTCTCTCTTGGTAGACACACCCTGTCCGAACTTACGTTGCCAATTTGTGCCCACCTAGGCTTTCCTTGTGTCCCAGACTTTGTTGACCGTTCACCAGCGAAACACGATGTTGATGTCAGCCCGACTACGTCTACGTTGGTCTACATTGGTCTACCTCGGCCCGGGTCCGTCTACTCCCATCCACAGGGTAGACACACGGTAGACTCAGGTGAACTAGGTACGTGTACGCAACATATACTTAGGTAGCCAGACAGGTCCGTCTACCCTGTGTCTACCCGGGTAGACAGACCCTATGTCTACGGGGGGTCTGAACGCAGTGAGTGCAAAAAGTAGTGTTGATTCCGGGCGCCGGCACACATGTGTTGTTCTGCACAAAAATTATCATGGTTAACGTTGGTTATATTGCAAGAACAAAAAACAAGTAGAAAACTATTAAAAACTATTATGCGGAGTGGGCAGCCCAAAGCTCGCTCGGTCGACGCTGATGCGTCGACCAGCTCACATTGGGCTGACACAACACATCAGATTTAAATTTGACCATGTAGAGGGAGTAAGACTCCAAAAAGGAAACACAGAACACAGCAGAAAATAAACCCAAGATCATAGAGCTTAGACTGCGCCTGATGTTTCTGTGCATTGTCGGAGAGGCAAGTCAGAGGCTCAGAGCCGAGAGCAGGGTTGTTAAGTCGCTGGATGTTGTTCACGTTGTAGGTGTCGGCAAACTCTGGCTGGAGGAAACAGCCACCTGTAGCTCTCGAGAAAGAAGGAAACAATATGGAGAGAGAACAACAACGTTGATATCGAAGAGCCAGGCCCAAAGGCAAATGCAAAAACTAGATGACGAGACGTGCCTGACATCACAGAACTTTTTGGCAAATCAATGCTGACGCATGGGAGGTTCAGATATCGTTTCAACCAATCAGAGAGCCAGAAAAGGCGCTTACGCAAAAACTGCTGACGAAAACGGGAGTTTACTGCAAAAAGCTTAAATCGGGCTCCCTAAGACCTGTACCTAACGGTAGCAGGAATTTCCCTGCCGTTGATCGCTTCCAGCGACACCAATATGGCTGCGATGGTCAGTTGCTATGAGCGGTCAGCCCCACTTCCCCTCGCGCTTTCGGCAGAGAGCGGCTGGTCGTTGTCGGACAATGCTCAGGTACTGCATTCTCTCCTTCGGCAAATTCCGCGTCCGAATCGTGACGTCATGTCCAATTTTCCCACCACCACCATGTCCGACGCCCACATGCACGACACGACTCTAACGCCTCAGAATGAGCGTGAATTCCAAGGAGCTAGCACCCCACGCCTTTCCAACACTTCCCCAGCCGCGACCAGCGACGATAGACTCGGAGGAGCTCAAAGTCGAGCAAAGGGAGGCCGGGCCTCTCCCCTTGCCTCTTCCGGCTACTTCGGTGCGTTTCATTCTCTTTTCCTTGATTTATGAGCTCTTTGAATTGATACATGTATTCCCAGGGAAACTCACTCAGCCCGCTCTCCGCCGCTTAAACAACGCTGCTCCAGACGATGACGACGATACACGGAGCACCACGAGCCGCACGACAGATATCACGGAGTTCAGCACCACCGCGCAGGCGGGCTCCGTTGCCCCGTCCTCGCCCGGATCTCCCATGCCCGTGGAAGAGATGGAGCGCTCTGCTGGGACGGACGACACGGAGCACGAGGAAAGCTCGGACGCCGACGCGAGTCCGTTCTGGATTGAGCAGGAGCATGGGTCTGCGCCGAAGCCTGCGCCGCCGGAGATCAACCTCGCCCCCCGGACGCATCCGCTTGCGGGTGGAGAGGCGGAGCACGGCGGCGTGCCGCTGCGCGAGGACAAGCAGGCGGAGATGGACGAGGAGCGCGCGGAGGGCGCGCTCGAGCCTGCGTATAACGATGCAGTGGAATTCAACCCGGGCGAGGAAGACAATTACTCGTAGCTGTGAGTGGTCGCTGATTTTTCGTTTCTTGAACCTGGTGTGTTTTTATTCCAACATCGTCATGTTACGCCGCAGATCTGCCTATATGTAAAAAATCGCGATTCACGGTCTCTGATTCGGCTGTTCGTCTTGTCTGCTACTTCCTGGAAAGATTCGGATCCAGTCCTTCCCCTCGCCATACGAGGATTTTCAAAACAACGTCCTCACCGAAGAAGGGTGGGTCCGTCGTACTTCACTTAGTGTCTCATTCAAGTTGCGTCCTATCCTCCAACTCCTTACTTGAGAGCTCAACCTGGCGCAATCAACCTGAAACTTCCACCTGTCCTTCGACGTACTACCGTATTCAAGCCGTTGTTGCTCGCACTTTGTATTTGCATACCGCCACTCTTGCAGATGGAACCAAGGTCCGACTCCTCCCGATGGCATTCTTTGGTTCTTCTTCTCTTTCTTTATTATTCATTCATTCCATTTACTTGCACGCAATTAATCGTACAACATCCTTCAAGCCAATTTCGAGTATCAGCACCGCAGGCTCATGTGCCAACAATTGACAAGTGTTCTCTGGTTTGTCACACCGAGCGCTTTACACTCCTCGTGTACCCAGGATATTTGCTCAACGACTCCAAATCCAACGTCTCAAACTCCGGACATTCGAGCGGCTCCACCGTCTCAGCCAACTGGCTTCAAGATCTCTGCCACAAGATCTTCCAGGTTACTCACAATATCCGGAAACGCCAGCTGCAAAAACTGGAATGCAAAGCAGATCGCGTTGCTCCCCTCCAGTAGGTTCGCCGCACTATAGACCCCACCAGTGAGGTCGGTGATATCGATTGGAACGAAACTGTCAACTTCGCCCGTGTTTCCCCCGATAAGCACAGTTTCTGGGTACTCCGCCCACATGCGGAGCATGTCAGGTAGTGCATGTGTGATGGCGAGGTACGGGTCATTGAGCGGCCGACGGTACCATGAGGACGGGATACGCTCGTTGCGGCTGTACCTGAGGCCATCGGGACCACGGCTGACGCCATATAGTGATGAGAGCCCATCAACGGAGAAGAAACCCTCGGGATCGGCGGCAGAGTGATTCGTCATCGCACCCCCGATAAGAACGGTAGCAAGATTGGAGGCTAGCTGCGAGAAGCTCAGTGTAGTGCTTGGAGTCGCGAGGATCTGGAATTTTGATGGCTCACCATTTCGATTGGTCCGTAGAAGAAATATGGATTGTTTGCTTTGGAATGTTGGAGCCTTGCGACTCGGTGCTGAATGAGGATGTCCAGATTGCGGCTGGGGGTCGGGGTTTTTCCCGATGAGATCGAGAAGCCCCTGAAATGCGTCGGGTTGCACACTGTAATTATCTCCACTATATTTGAGTGAGCACGCATTGACGTCCGTAAGATAGCTAGGGAACATACCACTCGTACAAGTCACACCTCGTTGGCGACGAGTCGCTTTCAAACTGGTTGTGTGTGCCTGAAAGGCCCGTGGGCGCGCCTGGGGTATATTAGTGTTCTCTTCGGACATGTATAACACCTCTACAAACCTAATATACCCCCTAATATCCCTCCAGGCGGCCCACCAATCGAAAACTCAAAAAACGGGACGTCGAGCAGATTTGCACCATATAACGCCAATACACCCGCCCCCGTCGCAAAATCCAGCCCCATACCGAATACTGGGTCCAAGGTCAGATGAATATAGCAGTACGATGCGTATCCAAAGACGTACCTTCGGTGGCAGCCAGGATCGCCTGTTCAACGGAGACCACGCCATGGTGTGGGATGTAGTTATGGTTCGCGAGGGCATTCAATCCTGGGCAGGGGCCTCTGAAGTCGTTGGGCCCCGCCTCGACAAAAGTGTGGGCGCCGATGACATCGATGAGCTGGTTGGTGTCGAAAGTCGTTGCGTCTATGGTGCGTTTTCCCGGCAACATCCACGCAGAAACATGAACGGAGGCAAGGGCGCAGAAGTACACGAACCCAGGTGCTGCATACATGCTTGACTGAGGCGGAAGTTATGCTGGGAGCTTTTGCGTGCTGGGACACACGCGCGCGTCAGCTGGCGGATATAAAAACTGGCGGCGAGTAGGTATTGCCCAGTTGTGGCCCGGTCCGCACATTGTGGCACAAGAACCTTCCCGGCCTTGTGCCAGTGGAGCCAGGACAGCTACGATGTTTCGGGAGATTATTTTAAATAGCACTTGAATAGAAACTTACGGCACTCACAACCAGCATACCGTTGGAAACTGGTTAAGTGGTAAGCCCAACTTCCAACAAAATGCCAACCCCAGGGTGCCCTGTACTTAAAAATTCGCGCTGCCTTGCTGTCGGCAAGGCCCACAGGCTCCCAGATTTAATTATCCTTGTCTTATTTCCGGGTTTGCCACCTGATCGCGACATTCCCGCGTGAGCTTCGGTCCAGGGTAACTGGATGCTCCACATGTTATTTTCGACTTCACGGATCAGGTTCAAATCCCGTTGAAAAGGGATCGCCTCCTTCGCCTCCTTCCCTTGCTATCCCTCATCATCTCCTCCACCATACTGCATTCCATCGGGCGCCCTGTTCGACTTGATATACTGTACCCATCAATATCCTTATTAGCATAAGTATTGATTATGTTCGCCTACCTCTCAACCTTAGACTAAAAGTGATTGATAATGACAAGGGGAAGTTTTCAAGCTGATATCTGTACTAGGGTACCTTACAAACTTCGAACCAATGATTCTAAACCTTTTGAAATATTTTCAACATGAGCTGATTGATTAGATCCAAAGAGTTAGCACCTGAGGAAAAGGGAGTTAACTTACCGTATGTATTTGACTTCGCCTCCCAGGAAACCAACGGTCGCATAGTGTAGTGGTAACTAGTAGTCTTTCGGTCTTTGGTTTAGGTATCGAATCCCGCTGTGTTCAGTAGATAGTTGCAATAGCAATGGAATGGATAGAGCTGGCAAGACACGTAAGACGTTGTACAGAGATGAAGAAGAAAGAGAATGGAAATAGATATTTATTTTGCGCTTTCTGCCCCCACGGTCAGGCAAGATATTACCCTATAACCCTGCCAGGCTCATCCCGTCCTCATCGCGCTCCGTTCGCCGCCTGATCGCCGCCCGATCACAAACTGATCGCAATAGAGACTGATTCTGGGTTTTTAATTGCCATCGACCTCGGTCAGGCTGACGGCCCGACCAGGTGTCATCGGTGACTACCAGGCAATATAACAAGATACTTTTTTTTTGCAACAACATTCACGTAGAAGATATAGAGAAACGAGCGCTTTAACTTGGCACTGCAAAAACGAGCAACACCGCCACCTTTCTTTCGCGCACAAATCCACAGTTGGCTAGTCGAAAACTCGTTGGACGGCAGGAATGAGAAACAAAGGGGGTACGGATGGAATAAATGCCTTCGGTTAGGGCTGTACATTCTGTCTGGAACGGACGTCAACAACACGGACCGACTTCAACTCGCGAGACACTCACGCAAACGCTCCAATGACGTTCCCCGCTGGGAAATACTCACAGACATAGAATGCTGCTGGGGGCTGTTCGAAACCATTGATACCGGGGACGAAAATAGCGGTTACAGGAACTAATATGACTTACGAAGCCAGAGAAGAGGTCAGGGCAGCTTTGCACTGGTTGACAACGAAATGAGATTCGGTTGAAGTTCCTCTTGAAAAAGTGACGATTACCTGCGCATCCAAGCTGAGTCGTTGCCTTCCAGACCATCTGTGTCCAGTGCGAAGGAACAGGGTTATTCGGTTGGTAATCCGCTGCGAACGCGGTTAGCGGACGACCGGGTAGGTAAAAGTCAGGGAATATACGCACAAGCCTCATCAGCCCAGGCCTGGATGGCGGCCGAGATGGGGAACGACGACGCAGGCGATCCGGCTGCGAGGTTTTCTGCAAAGAATAGAATTGATTCATGCATGAGCCATGCGGTGCAAATACGCAAGCACGCAACGTACCGCCGTACGGACCAAGCTGGCCCTGGGAATGCGCGAACACACACCCGTCAGCCCATTGTTGCGCGGCGGCAGCAAGCGTGTTGTTCCAGACGAGATTTACAGCGCCGTGGTGCGCGCGGACAGAGTTGTGCCCGTTCAGGTATGCCTGCACGTCCGCGTTCGAGGCTTCACTGCCGTTGCCGTCATCGCGAATGTGCGCAGGAACGGCGAGCACGCTCAAGAAGGAACAGATGGACAGGAAGCAGAGCAGGAACCGCGTCATGGAGAATCGGGGGTACAGAGCAGAGGGTTGCAGAGGTGTCTCTTTAATACTAGCTGACTCGGATCTACCGGGAAATTCATATTGAGCGGGTTCATCTGAATGCTCACCGGCTAGATCGGGGGGTAGCAAATAGTTGTAGAGATGTCTCTTGAATAGCTGACTCGGATCTACCGGGAGAATAATATTGAGCGGGTTCATCTGAATGCTCACCGGCGTGCCGTAGGTTTGGCACAAAGTAATGCGCCAAAGGGGCTGCCTGTTTGTCATTGGCGCTGAAAGGCGCTAGAATAACTTGAAACGCATCTGGAGGTAGCATCTGACCGGCATGCTGGCAGCAAGTCGTGAATACAGAAAGTCAACCGAACTTAGCTCACAGAAATATCATATAACCGCAGCAGGGTGCTATAGCAAAGGGCGCGGCGCGGCGCCCACACGCTACTCCTGACTGACGGGTAGGTAGGTAGTCAGGTAGGATTACGCGGCACGGTCCGAATCGAAAGGGTTGGATTCCCGGGCTAGTTTCCCCTGCATGCGAGTTGATTACACAGCTCAGCGGGATGTCGTACAACCACAGCAGAATTATGTAGAAGAGAGCCCGACCGTGCTCCATCAGCGCCAAATATGCGAGCCTCGACCAAGTCTTGGTCGAGGGCCTCGGCGGACCTCAGGCAAAGTGGGGCTCGACAAGGTTGGTGTTTCATCAATGGTTGAAGCGCATGGTTATTGCCATGGCTCGGCTCAGATCCGTAAAGCTGATTGAGTAGTGTACGGCTTGCCGATTCTACGACCCAAATAATGGCTCCAACCATTGAGTTTTCATGTATCACCGCCAGTTGATGGCAAACAGAAGGAGAACAAGCGAATCTGGGCGTCAGGGCCGCACACGCCTAACCCAACCGATCCTGGTACGATCCGCACACTCGCATGTCTATCGTTGCGTCCCCATCCCCCGCGCACGTCTCCTAGACTCTTCCTAGGCATGTCCTACACCGCTCGGCCTCGTCGCTCAGGTCGACAAAAAAAAAAGAGAAGATAAAACACGGGGAAGGGAAAAACAACGCACGAACGCAGACGGCTGGGCGGAAAGCGACAGCCCGGCGGCATTCGCAATGCACCCGACATCCTCCATTCAAGAAAAGCGTCATAGGTGCGGTCTCGTGCCCCAGCGCTTCGTTTTCCACAGAACCCTTGCTTTCTTTGGATAGCCGAGCAGCGAAGGTAGGTCTCCGCGGGCGCGATACTCAACGACCCACTATACATCCCCGCCTAGCCCACGCCGTCCCTCCACAATAAGCACGACGTCTGGCGGTGCACCCGCCCCGGTCATGTCCCATTCTATCCCCCTTCTGGTGAGTCGCGGTCTCTATCGAACCGCGCGTGACTCGGAACCTATGCACGGCATACGCATGATGAAGATCTGCGCACCAGCCAAGGTTCGCGCACCTCATCCCGGACAAAACAAGGAACGGCAAAGTACATTGCAAGATCCATCGCGCACGGGCAGTACGAGCGGAGTACACTGAATCGCGCAGCGGAAGGACTAAGCGGTCGCGCCCGCCCAGCCCCTTCCCCCTCCTCAGCTCCCCAAGAGCGTCCGACGCACGAGACGTGTGCGGCCGACGAATACGGCTCGGACTGCGAGTATGCGGGCGGATAAGGGCCCCTGAGACGCGCTCCGAAGAAGAGAACAGGTACTGGTCAAGCGGAGGACGGGGGAAGCTGAAAAGGCAAGAAGAGCGTGTGGGGGTGCGTATTTGGGCCCATATCCAGGTGGGGGGGATTCGAGAATGGATGGCAGCGATAGTGAGAGCCATGAACATCATGATATAGAGATGACGCCTAGCGAGCGAGGAGGATAGTACGGCGGCATCGTCCGCCCTAGGCATGCATATTGTCATCCGCGAGCACAGCGGACGACTCGTAGCACACACGAGCGAGTTGTGTTGTTTGTGGTCTGGAAACCGGTTGGGGCGGTAGATGATGTGCGGGGGAACGCGCACATCGAAGGGAAGGACGCCACCGCCTTCCACGACAAAGGAGAGAACGCAAAGCTCTTCGTGAAACCGACGCTTGCCTGAGAAACGGCGGGAGAAAAGACGGTGTGGCGGTGCACGGAACAAACCGGTCCGCTCCCTTGGCTTCCGCTATCATCTTCAAATCCTGGGCTCCGCACATTTCCTCACGGCCACAAGCTTCGGGGTCTTTGCGCCCGCTCTGCATCCATCCACAAAATCCTCAATATTCCTCTGTTGCTCCCTGAGGACCAAACTCGTTCTGCTCTTGGTTTCTTTCGTGCTTTCGAGGTGGCCGGCCGTTTCATTATTATGATTATTTTTTCTGATTTTCTCATTCCCGCTTCTCTCAATTGGAATTTGCTCTGACCTGCATCTAAAGAATTTGGCGCGATGCGGCTTTTGACTTTCAAAAGGCACCATAGTCTCGGCACACCTTCTCACCTGCGTCAGCATCGACCCAGCCTCCAACCTAAATCCAAGACGAGTACTTTCTCCCGTCGAATCCTGCGTGTAATTTTGATAAATTCTTTTGTCTTTTCGACGTGTTATCAATCCGAATCTGTTTTTCTTTTCACTGAGGCTCTGATGGCTCTCTGGCCGCGCTGTACCTGTTCTTTTCCATGACACTGGTGAGGTATCCGCGTCATCTCTTCGTGTTTAAATCTTTCGTCCTGCATATCTCTCTCCGTGCCCGAACTCTTGGAACATCTGCATTCCTTTTATTTCGTTCAGCCGTCTTGAGAACGCTGATCTTCATCTTCACTCCCATGGGACGCAGCTTTCAACAGTCGCAACCTAAATCCAAGATTCAGAGTACTTTCCTCCTTGCAATCTTGAGAATTCGTCGCGATGCGGCGTTTGGCTTTCAAGAGGCGCGATATTCCGGGTACACCGTCTCGCCTGCCCCAATCTTCAACCTAAATCCAAGACCAGTACTTTCTCCAGTCGAAGCCTGGTTGTAATCTCAACAAGTTCTTTAGGCTTTACGAGTCGCGGGCGATGCGAGCCCTTTTCCCTCTTACTGGGGATCCGATCGCTTTCTGGCTGCGCTGTACCCATTATTTTCTTTGATACCCGTGAAGCAGCCGCACTATCCCTACGCGTGTACGTCTTTCGTCGTCACGGTCCACATCTCTCACCTTGCCCGAAGTCTTGGAACATCTGCATTCCTTCTCTTTCGTTCAGCTGTCTTGAGAGCACCGATTTTCATCTTTACCTTCATGGGACGCAGCTGTCATCCTTTACAGCACCGATTCCTCGTATGTATTGGCCCACTTTCGCCGTAGTGAAGAGAGTTCGCATGTTTACTGCAACCTCCTATCCCAACAAGGCAAGTCTGGTTCAGTTCCGTCACTTCCGCTTCTGTCTCCGCTCACGGCTATGTATGTCCCGCAACAGTATTCTAAGCCGCCAATAATACTGTGCACTGCGCCACTTTTCAGTTTTGCTTGCTCTCAGAAAGCTTGGTTTGAGTTGAGCCACACATCACACATTGCACCATCAACGATTTTCTGCCCGTCATCCACAGCAAATAACACAATCTTGAAAAAAGCTTGCTCCTTACCTGTTGCTCTGCTCATTCATCTATCTCGTTTTAATTGGAATCAGTTGGAATTTCCTCACTGCAAGCTTGCCGGCATCGGAGCGCCCAGCATCAGTACGGATCAGGCTAACGCATGATTTGGGAGCCGAAAGAGAGGGTGTGGGAACTGATGCAGCAATGGACAGATGTTTGACAGACGTGCTTATAAGACCCGACGGCGTCCAGTGGAGCCCGCGGTGCTGACCATGGCCCACCGTCCGTGTTGGTGGCCAACCCATCTCGCATCAGAAAATTGCGAACTTCGTCGCTACCGTCTTCATTTTCCTCGTCAAGCTCTGCCTCAGCCTGAGCATCGCTAAGGCGTTTGACCAGCAACTTTGGTACACCGTCCGCAGACGGGCCATGCGATTGGCCGGGCTGGATGCCTTGTTCAGCGTCCTCGTGGACCCCACCGCATTCTTCAATCTCGAGATGGTATGGCGCGCGAAGGTGGCGGCTGGGCTAGGTTTCATGGCGTGGACAGCTACGTTTGCGGTAATACCCGTCCCCGGATCGCTGACGGTACAGTCCATTCAAACGCACACTACCACGGATATAATCGTCCCAACCGTCAACCTCGCAAAGGACCCAACGGGCGGTCCCATCTATACTTTTAGTCCGATCCGTGAGTGGTTTAATCCTTTCCTTTACATGTTTCGTAACATATTGACTAGGGAGTTATAACACTGCGGGCCCGATCCCTCAGTCTGTTGCGAACAAGGCTCTAATAGATCAGGATATCGCAACATGGATGAGTCCCTGCGGCGCGGGTGCGGACTGTTCTTACAACCTAACATTCTTCGCACCTTCTTTCAAGTGCTCAGCGCCAATGAGCACCGCTATCCAGGCGGTTGTTCCGATTTGGAACGTGCAGGCTCCCATCAAAGGAACGGATACCGACACGCTCAGCGTGCAGTACCTCAGCGACCTTGAAGGAAATATCATATCGCAGACGAACTGCACCTCGTTCAACTCGACGTACAGCCTCGCTGTTGCGTACCACGACAACCAGCAAAAAATCAATATTCTGAACATCACCCTGGGGTCCACGTTCGGGACGAATGCAACAATAATTATCGACGATCCTACTTGTGAGTATCGCTTCTGGGATCTTCCCCAGCGAAAAAAGGAATCAATTAAATGCGGCTTCAGACCGACCTGCACTCGCCGCAGTCAAGGACGCCGTATCCAACGCCTTGCTAGGCTCAGTCTTCCAAGATCGGGGAGACCGGCTTGAGTGTCTCTGGTATCGCTCTGTACAGCGCCCTCGCCAACAACACCATCCCCACAAACCCCTCGTTCCGCACGGACACGCCGCAGCTGATCGAACAGCTCCTCGCGAACACTACCATCAGTTTGATCCCGCGCGCACTATGGAGCACCAGCGTCTCTGCGGACGTTGTGCGCGCTGTGAATGTGTTTTGTGTACCAGCCGCATACGCTGTGGGCGGGGTACGGTGCAGCCGTGGGTGTGACGCTGCTCTGTATGGCGGTGGGGCTGCATGCGCTGGGACGCAACGGTGGCGGAGGTGGAAAGGCGTTCTCGCTGATCATGGCCATGACGCGTAACCCTGCGCTCGATGCGGTGACAAACCGGGCGCTGCATGAGAAGGACTACCGGGAGACGTATAGCAATTTGAGATTTCGATATACGAACCTGGACGGGCGTGATGGAAATCGGTTGGCGTTTCAGGAATCGTAGAACGGGTCCGGTACCAAAATGTATGATGAATTATTTGGAAGTGACTAATAGCGACGAGACTCGAAATCAATATCAGAACCGATTTGTTGGAACCAAAGCCGCGCAGAGCATACTGGTTGCCCATATTCTAGACTCACTGCATTTTGACGGCGTCTGGAGCCACGTGGGTCCAGGTTTGGCGAGCCTTAGCCGAGATCGGTCGAGACGCCTCGGCAGGGTCTGCCCGGCAATGCTGTGCCCAGAGATGACGAGGGTGCGTGCGAGGCGGCCTCGCACCACCCCAGCACCACCTCTCTCGAGGTGCGCCGAATCCCCTCAGCGCCACCGCGTCCACTGTAGCCACCTTCGTCGGTACTTTTCATTCCAATACAAGCCCCCATTGCCCGTTTTGTCTGCATCAATCAGAGACGCTATCATCCCGTCAACCCTGTAGTGAAGTCGTGCTCTGCGATCGCCAGCGAAGCACCCACATTCTCTCTCTTTTCCATTCACACTCGCTTTCATCGCCGCCGCCTTCTCATCTGCTACGATGCTCCAAGTCCCCTCTCATCTCTGACCTGACCCTTCTCCCTAAGCCCGGCATCCCTTCCTCCCCACGCTGTTGACTAGGCCAACAAATGTGAAGGTGTAAATTTAGCCCTCGCCACCGCCAGCCCCCAGCACGACTTACGTGTGTTCCTGTCCTCTGCACCCCACGCCCACGGACACTCGCAGTATCCCTCACTTGGTGTACGCCCGCTTCTCTCCGTGTAAATCTACAAAGTGAGATGCTGACCTTTTTTTGCTAGGTGCTTCGTATCCGTGTCGCCAACGCGGATTCCCTTATCCCTGGAGCAACCTCACACGTAGAGATGCATATCCTGGTCTTGAGGTGTGTTTGTTGGCTATCTTTCGCCCTTTTTTTTCCTATGCCGCGCCTCCCCTCCGCCCTCCTCTCATATTCCTTTGCACGGCTTCGAAACATCTGCTAACCTCTTCCACAGTCGCTCATAGTCGTCCCCTACACCCTTTCGCGCCGTCTGGGCGCAGGACATCAATACGATTTCGCTCTCGGCGGCCGCCTGTCCTCTGCAACGCCAAACGTCCGTGGACATCTCTGGCACCTCCGCCCTCACTTTCTGCCTCCACCGTCGCCTCCCCTGCGCAGACAACCATCTCCTACCCCACCGCCGCCCCCCATGACCCGCGACTCGCCTCGCCCCGTGACAAACACTCGACCCCAGCCTTGCCGCAGTACAGTGAGAAGATCACTGACATCCGCTCCGCATACACGACCCCCACGACAATGGCATGGACCACCACCGCGTCCCCCCTTTCCTGCTGTGTTTGCCCCGACACCTGTGCACCTGTGGCACAACGCCGTGCATCCGCAGTACGGATGACCAGTGCGGCCATACCCGCCGCGCACATGTCCATCCTGACGCACAGTACCCTGCGCAGGCGACCTTCGCGCGTACATTGACTGTTGAAGCAAAACCCGCCCTGTGCCCTGTTCTGCGTTTGCCGCACGTCTGTCGCGACCCCAGCGCCCTCTCCCCGCTTCCCGGCGCACGCACCACGCTGCGTGCTGGACCCTACGGTCGTGGCATCCGACTCGACGACACCCATGCCTCCGCACCCGCAGTAACCCCTTCCCCATCGCACGCGGTGATGTCGACGCCCCCCTTTTCGTGCTCGACTTCCCTTCACCCCTCCAGCCCCACACAACCCGATATATGCCACGTCAAATCCATGCACAGTACCTGTCGCGGCCCTGTCTCAACCCCCACCATGCAAAACCCTAAACCTAACCTGTACACCTTCTCGGAGCTCGGGGCATCGCCCCGCCCCGGCCTCGGGTACGACATGCGCCGTCGCCTCCAATGCACGACGACTCCCAGCACTCGCACCGCGCTTCGCTATCGCGGGTGTGGTGTCTGTTTACACGCCCTCATCTCCTTCGCAGACGCTTACATGCTCCCGTTCTGCGCTGTCCCCTTCGTCCGCCCACACTTGCCCCATCGCGAACGACCGCTTTTCGTGCGCAAGGTTCTCAGCTCTCTGATTGCGCGCCCGGGAGCCTGGGGACACAGTGCGGGGTGGGTGTGGGCTAGACTCTATGCCCGCGTCGTATTCCTTGCCCCTATACCTATCGTTTTGTGCACTTATTCGGTACATCAACATCGGTTTTCGTATTACTCCTTTTTTCCGTGTACCGTCCTTTAATCAATACATTCTTTTCCATATGAATACATGTACTCCTACACATAAAAATACATCTATTACATTCACTTATTGCAGAGCTAGAACGGTCGATTCGGTCAGGCAAATTGCAGAGCAGCAAATCCATCGCATTTGAGCCAAGGCCTCGCTACTAGGATACGATTTGTTTTGTGCTCATGCTCGTCCTACTATCCCCAAGACCTCTCAGTATGGTCGGTTCAACTACATCTCCCCTCTTTTCACCAGCTCATTGCCCCCTGCTTAAGCTCTGCGTCGACTTACGCTTTCACATTGACAGCGTCGCCGCAAACTATTTTTGGTAGACGCACATATTGTATATCGGAATTTGCAGAAGAAAAAACCACATGGATTGAAGAGGTCTTCTACTCCCGCTGTCGGCCACTGTTGGAAAAGTAGATGTGGTGAGCAAAGAAAGAGATATAACAAGCGTACACAAAAGATGACCTCGATTTAACCTCGATTTAACACTGAACATATGCCGAGACTTCTGCGATCCAGATAATTTGACGCACTGAAGAGATAGAGATGTGGATCAACTGCACCTAGAAACACCAGAAAGTTTTCCCAACCCACGTACACACTGTCAAGAGCAATCTGTACACAATATAGCTCGTAAAGCGTGTGCACGGGTTGCCGTACTGTATCTGTCCCACAGGTGCTGAGCATTACACCACTAATCTCGTCTTGAAGCCACTCCTGGGCTAGAGAGTAAACATTCCGGACAAGATCAGTGTACCTGGCATGGTGCTGTTGGATTTGACCAACCACACATATATAAAACAATATACTTATCGGCATTCTCAGCTAGAGCCGCGGCGTGACATGATCCAGTGTCTTTGTAGTTACTGTCAGAGAGGATTACACGGAAAATACGAGACCTAATACTTGAGGGTGCATGTGCCTGCATGTGCTTTGCCTGCGGATGACAGGTATTTCACAGGAGCGTCGGATCGCTGAAGAGTCGAAGTGGCAACACAATTTCGTCAGCGTGACGTCACGGTCACGTCCTTCCCACATCGACGACAACTAACACACAACTTCATGTGTTGTGATCGGTTACAAGTTGCGTAGCATGGTCGAGTCCAGATAGAATACAAGAGATCCTCTGCATACCTCGAGCAAACCTCGGCAGGGTCTGCTGAGGTCCAAGTGTGTCCAGGTGTGCCGAGCAACCTCGGCGCAGGCTTGGGTCGAGAAGCCATCAAAATGCAGTGACTCCACCCCCAGGGATGCACCCATGCGGTGCAGTAATGGACTAATTCACTCGATTGAATGTAGGTACTCATTCATATTCAACTCGTCATATTCAGGGTTCAAACTGCATTTTTATGAGTGGCAGCTCCACACCTTGGCTACCGGGGTTGAATCCTTGGCCCTCGTGGAACTCCCGCACAGCGCCGTAATGATATGGGTCCCAAAACGTAGCCCATGGGTTAAACCCGTACTTTAAAACACAGATGATCGCTTTCTTCCTTCGAAAGTCGCATGTCTCCCTCAGAATCCTTCGCCCAATAATAGTGGTCAAACTCCGGGAGCGCTAGGGTGTGGCGAGGGCCAATATTCAATGGACAGACAAACAGATGATACTCCAGCATTGTCTCATCTGGGTGCAGCGGACTCTCAAATGACTGGTCGAAAAATAGATGACATGAGATCATGTCAATCAGACCTGGAAAGCCAACATTTATACTCTGAATACCCGAATCGAAGAGACCTCTCACCCCATAGAACCGCACCGTCGTTCTCATTCCCGCCAACGAATCTATTGGGTGGGGACAGCCACACCTGATGTAGGACTGATACTTGCGCAGCATCTGATCTGATAAATGCCATCGGCGATATCTGTCTCGGATTATATCCCGCCTTGAATGATTTTTTATCATTCATGGACCTTGATGATAAGCAGCAGTTTGTACAAGGTTTGTAAAATTTGCGCTGTGATCGCACTTGACAGCAAAACTTGCAATATAATTGGCAGAATGTTAAAAAAAAATTCCTGGTATGCTGACACTGGTTGGGAGATTCAAGATTTTCAGCACAATTTATAGTGGAAAATGTTGTTTGTTTTTCAGACATTTTTCACTGAAAAAAGTGGTGAAAAATTCAAATCTTTTTCACCTCTTTTGAGCTTCCTTTTGAATTTTTCACCTACAACTCACAAAATAGTGAAAATGTTTTGAGTTTTTCACTACCTTTTTCAGTGAAAAATGTCTGAAAAACAAACAACATTTTTCACCATAAATTGTGCTGAAAAACTTGAATCTCCCAACCAGTGTAAGACTATGCTATTCATTCAACTGGGCCCAAACCACTCACTGTTCGAGCAGCTGGCCCCATCAAAAGAAATTGCTACATATGTATAGGGAGCCACCAGCAATTCAGTCCACACTGCTGTGACATTGATGTCAGCTCGATATTGAGTTGTACTATAATGGGACTTGGGCTTGAAAATACACTAAGTTATCAAGAAGTTTGTCTCAGAGCATTTCTGAGAATGAAACTGTGTTTCCTGGTGTTACAGGGACTTTGACATATATCCTCCGCAGTATGGAATATAGCATAGATGCATAGGAGCGACCATGAATATTTCTAGGATTTGATGGCATCATTCCATCTTGATTTGCCATCAACTCTGCAGACACATTTGAAACCCTTTGTTCTCTAATTTTTAGAACATAAGTTTTAATTTTTTTCATGATAATCTGAACAAGCCAGATTGTAGTTTGAGGTCTGAGGAGCTATTATGTGAGTTGAAATGTAGGAAAATATACAGGCAATCACACACTATGATACCTGCAAAATGGCCAAAAACAGCTTTCTTCAACGAAAATAGCACCACAACAACACAAATAGCCATCTTGTGAGCTCTGTAGCAGCCGATTGCCTGTATATTTTAATATGGCTCAAGTGGTATAATGACTCCTCACACCCTAAACTATCATCTGGGTCTTTCAGATTGGTCTGAAAAAAATCACAGGTCGAATTGAAGAATTGGGGGTTTCAGCTATCCCCGCAGAGCTGATGATATATCAGGGCAGTATGATGCGATCAATTTCTCAAAATATTTACGGAGTCTCCTGAGTCTCTGTCTTATATTGAATACTGCAAAAGGTATACGTTAAAGTGTTTCCATTGTCCATGAACTTTGTTTCATTCTCAGGAATGCTCTGAGCCAAACCTTTTTTCATGAGTTAGCAAGGGGAAATCGGGATTTAAATTCCGTACGTGGGGAGGGGGTCCAGGTTGGCCTGAAAAAAAATTTCAGTACATGAAGTTTAGAGCTTCAAAATGGCTAATAAACAATGAGATAGGTATTGGTTGTAAGAAACACATATAAATGCCCAGTGATTGTATAGAAGAAGATTTACCACTTCAACCCACACCTTCCGTGATTCAAGCCAAGTTGAAGCCAGCGGTAGTACCCACCAGGTTGTCACCGGGGGCATTAACCGAGACATGTGAACCTGCATGCCTTAAACACATGCAGTTCACATATCTTCGAACCGTGTAACAATGGTGTCAATTACCTTTGTAGCATGTTTGTTTTTGGGGGTGACTCAAGGGCAAAAATAAACATGTGATAAAGGTGATTGACACCTTTGTCACACAGTTTGATGACATGTGAACCACATGTGTTTAAGGCATGCGGGTTTCACATGCCTCGGTTAATGCCCCCGGTGCATGTAGTAGGTTTCTCAGGTCAGAAATTATTCAGCTGTTGGAGTGTAGAGTGTTCAATTATCACCAACACTCATTAAATAGTATATACAAGCATGATTAAGTTCCAGAAGGTGGTATGTATAAAGTAAGTTGAAGAGGGGCGGCGGGACACGGAGATATCGGGCCGGCCCTATGGGTGGGAAACTCCTTTAGGAAGGAGGGGGAGGGGGGTTACACTGGGGGCAATCACTGATGCATATGAAGATCATATGCATCAAACACATATGATCTTCACTTGATGCCCAATGCACAAGGCTGCCTTTGACTTTCAAAGCTGCCCTTTGTCTGTCAAAGGCAGCTTTGTGACATTTGTTCTACCTGCTGACCATATGCATTTGACGCATATGGTTTTCATATGCATTCCTTTTTGCCCCCAGTGTTATGATGTTCTAAGTGTCACATCATTCATTTTGGAAGAAAAATATCTCAAGGCAAAAAAAAAAACTTGGGCTCAGATCACAGAATGATTCCATGTCACATCTATCTATGTATACTAGGTAAGTGTAGTATGCCCACTCTCAAAGGACTAGGGCTGAATCTGTGCAGAACATGTGTAGAACACATCTGCGAGCCATCAGGAATGATATTGATGCTATCAATTGAAGCTGAAATTGTGCCGAGATTCCCTATTAACCTCCAGAGCTTCAGTTATACTAACTTAGACCTACAAGGCAACTATGAGGCATGTCTTTGCTTGAAAAAACTCGAAACTTACCGGCAAATCCAGAATTAGAGCCTGATCGGGCACACCGGAAATTTTGCCAGAAAAATTATTTGGTGGGCCAGAAATGCGATCAGAAATCCTTGCCAGGAATTCTGTCACACTCAATCACGCTTGCTCGGCTCTTGCCTTCTGCGCCCACCACTACCTCTCCTTCCTCCATGTGTTAGGGGAACCCCCGCTTCGGACGGTTTTCCATCCGGACCCAATCCGGATGCTCCGGATGCTTCGGGCGCTTCGGGCGCTTCTCCAGATGGTTTTCCGCCCGGCGCTCCGGACACTTCTGCGCCCTTCTATCCGACCACCAAACCACCCGGGACATCCGTCCGCTCTCGTTGGCACGTGCTGTGCGATCAGGCCCGTGATCATTGTAGATACCTCCGGACACATGCTACTGGGTAGTTACCAACTAGTATATAAGGTTTCGCCTAGCGTGGGAATCCTCATCCTTTCTTCTCTTCGGATTCCCCCGCTAGGTGCGTAGTATTTCCGCTCCTGTATTTTAGTACCTATATTTATTCTTCAGATTCCCCCGCTAGTTTCCGCGCCCTGCGCCGAGCTTAAGGTTGCCCTTACAGCAGAAGAAAGGATCTAAGGGATCAACCGGTCAAGATTGGGAAGTTTGGTGCAGGTACGGATTCGGACCACTACTCCAGTGCTCCATCCTCCCCCACTTCAAATCTCGACCCCTCCTCCGTCCCGATGGACCAGCCGCCTGCACCTGGCTCCGTGCAACCCGAGATCCCGAGTGTTCACACTCCGCATCCGGCTTCCGAAGCCATGGACCGGCTCACTGCTGTCGAAGGCTCCCTCGAGAGCATCCAAAATGCGCTCTGCAAGCTATTGCTGAACACCCAAATCCGCTGCCTGCCCCCGCCCCTGCCGTTCCGGCTCCGGCGCCGGGTCCAGATTTCTCGGCCCCCCACCCAGCTCCAAAAACGGTCCTTCGACCGAACCCCCCGGCCGTTTTTGACGGCGACCGGACGCAAGGACAAATGTTCCTTCACTCCATCCTCACCTATTACCAGCTGGTTCCGGAAGCTTTCATGGCGGACGGGTTCGTCTTGCAGGAAAAACTTGTCCGGTTCGCTATGTCCTTCATGTCGAAGGACGCGGCTGCCCGATGGGCGGAACGGCGCGCATCCGCCGTACCGTTCCCGTTCCCCACCTGGGCCCAGTTCGAGGCCGAGTTCCGGCTCCGGTTCGTCGAGGAGAACGAACAGGACCAAGCCCTCACCAAGCTTGAGTCCCACTCGTATTTCCAGGGCTCCCGCGACATCTACCAGTACACGGATGATTTCGAGGAACTGGCCGTAATGGCCGGTTACTCGGACGCTCTCGTCCGGGTCACCAAGTATCGCTCCGGGCTCGCCCCGAAGATCAACGTCGCGATCACGACGTCCGGGACCGCCCCCCGACCTCACCGACTACGACAGCTGGCGTGCGTGCGCTTTCTGCCAGTACGAGGCATTCGGCCGAGCCGGATCCGGAAACCCTCCGCTTCGGTTCCCGGCCGCTTTACCTTGGCCGCGTGGAACGGGAATCCTTCCGGTTGCGCCCCCCGCGCGCGCTACGGTCTCGTTCGCCCCGGCTCCCGGACCCGCGCTTCCAGCGGTCATTCCAATGGACGTTGACCGGACCCGAGCGCGCGCTTTCCCACGCTCTTGTTTCCGGTGCGGTGCGGCCGGACACATTGCCCGGGACTGCCCGGTTACATCCGACGTCTGGCACGCGGACGTTCTCGACGAGGTCGTTCGTCAACTCGGGGACAACCTCCTCGACGAGCTGTTCGCCCGGCTCTCCACCTCTGCCTCGCTTCCGGCCGAGTCGGCAGATGGAGATGAGATGGAACCGGTGGGTTTTCCCCGCCCGGCCGAGTGAGCGGTGCGCCCTCGGTCGCGTCCCCTAATCGCTACACCCTCCTGTATTCAGATAATGCCAATACATTTGAGTCCGAGGTAGTAGCGAGAGGCGCACCCCCCGCCCCCGTCTCCGTCCGAGTGACCGAGACTCTTCCTTCCGTCCTGGAGACAGAAACCCGCATTGCCCCCGAGCCGGGAACGAGGGCAGTGACGGAGGCCCCTGTCCCCGAGTTGGGAACGAGGACAGGCTCGCTTCGGCGCGTTCACCGCCCAAAGTGGGAACGGCGACTTCCCCGGCAGTACGTCATCGACTCTGTCGAAGGCCGAAACTCCTTGCACATCCCGTTGGACCTGCAGTCTGTCGAGACCGCCGCCCGGATGTCGGTGAAGGCTCTGGTCAACTGCGGAGCGACCGGAGACTTCATCGACTCGGAGTATGTCATCTCCCGCAACCTTCCGGTCCGGCCCCTTTCGCAGCCCATCCCGGTTCTCAACGTGGATGGCAGCCCGAACCAAGCAGGCGGCATCACCGGCGTAGTTGATATGGTGGTCGACTACAAAGGGCACTCCGAGCGTATCCAGCTCGCCGTAACTCGGCTCGGGAAACAGCACGTCATCCTCGGTTACTCTTGGCTCCAGAAACATAATCCGGAGATCAACTGGGAGACCAAGGAGGTTCGTATGACGCGCTGCCCGACCGGATGCCGCACCTGCCGGGAGGAGCTACGAGCTGTCCGGAAGAACGAAAAGCTTTCCGCCTCGATCCTCCGGCAGCTGCGTGAGGGTCCGACCCCGTCCATCTGTGCCGTCGACTCGGAAGAGTGGACCGGAGACGATGGGGACGAACCGGCCGATGACGATGACCTCCTGGACCTCACTCCGGATTTGGAGGGCGATGATGATGACGACGATGAGCTCGAGGAAGGCGATCGCATCCTCTACACTGTGTTCGCCCCGGCCGAAGAGATCCGCGCAGGAAGCAACGTCTCGCGGAGGCTCACGTGCGGAATTCTGCACCGGCTGGAACCGAGGTCCCGCCCTGGGCCACGGATTTCTCGGACGTCTTCGCCCGGGAGTCCTTTGACTCTCTCCTGGACAGGCGGACGTGGGATCACGCCATCGAACTCGTCCCAGATGCGAAACCAGCCAATTGTAAGGTCTACCCGATCTCTCCGCTCAAACAGAAGGAGCTCGATGCCTTCATTTCGGAGGGATTGACTACCGGCCGCATCCGCCCGTCAAAGTCTCCGATGGCGTCCCCGGTCTTCTTCGTCAAGAAGAAGGACAGTGCCCTCCGGTTTGTCCAGGACTACTGGGTGCTCAACGCGATGACCGTGAAAAACCGGTACCCGCTCCCTTTAATCAACGACCTTATTAACCGGTTAAAAGGAGCTCGGTTCTTCACGAAACTCGACGTCCGGTGGGGCTTCAACAACGTCCGGATCCGGGAAGGTGACGAATGGAAGGCCGTGTTCCGTACGAACCGGGGGCTCTTTGAGCCGCTGGTGATGTACTTTGGCCTTACCAACTCCCCGGCCACATTCCAGACGATGATGAACGACATCTTCCAGGACCTGATTCTGTCTGGAGATGTCATGGTCTACCTGGACGACATCCTCATCGCGCACTCCGACCTCGCCCATCACCGTGAAATCGTCCGAGAGGTGCTCCGCCGGCTCCGGGAACACCACCTTTTCCTTCAGCCGGAAAAGTGTGAGTTCGAGAAGTCCACGATCGAGTACCTCGGCGTCATCATCTCCCACAACCACGTCGAGATGGACCCCGTCAAGGTCGCCGGCATCACCGCCTGGCCCGAGCCCGAGAACAAGAAGGACGTGCAGCAGTTCCTCGGCTTCACGAACTTCTACCGGAGGTTTATCCAGGCGTTCTCGGACATCGCCCGGCCGCTTTTCGACCTGACGAAGAAGGGCGTGGCCTGGACCTGGACTGCTGCCTCAGCCGCCGCGTTCCAAGCCCTCAAGGACGCGGTGGACCGCGGAGCCCGTCTTGGTCCTCCCGGACGAATCTCGGCCGTACCGGTTAGAAGCGGACAGTTCGGATCGGGCGACCGGAGCCGTTCTATTGCAACAGGATGCGGATGGAAAGTGGCGCCCCGTCGCCTTCTACTCCAAGAGCTTGAACGATGTCCAACGGAACTACGTGATCCACAACAAGGAGATGCTTGCGATCATCCGAGCCCTAGAGGAGTGGCGGCACTTCCTCGAAGGCGCGCAGCACCCGGTCGAGATCTGGACAGACCACAAGAACTTGGAGTACTTCCAGAAGTCGCAGAATCTAAACCGGCGGCAGGCCAGGTGGTCCCTGTACCTGTCCCGGTTCAACTTCGCCCTGTTCCACCAGCTGGGTCGCCTCATGGGTCGCCCGGATGCGCTCTCCCGCCGCCCGATCCGAGAACTCGGACGTTACGCTCCTTCGGCCGGAGCTTTTCCGGATCCGGGCGATGGAGGGGATCGTGGTTGACGGACCCGAAGTCCCCCTCCTGCACGACGTTCGGAAGGCGTTTGCGACCGAGCCGGAACTCGAGGATCCCGTTGCGCTTGTCACCCAGGAGCTTCTCAAGAACCAGAAGGCCCCTTCTCCCCGCTCGGCCGAATGGCAGATCTCGGACGGATTGCTCCTGTTTCGCGGTAAGATCGTCGTGCCACGGAACAAGGACCTCTGCCGGCGGATTATGGAGCAGCACCACGACACGCGGGTTGCCGGACACGCTGGCCGCTTCAAAATGTTGGAGTTAATCTCCCGGAACTACTGGTGGCCCCAGTTGTCCCGACACGTCGGTCAGTATGTCGGAACCTGCAACGCATGTAACCGGACGAAGGCGCTTCGGCGACTTCCCCACGGTGAGCTCCATCCGACCGAGATTCTGGCCGAGCGCTGGGACACCGTCTCGGTGGACTTCATAGTCGAGCTTCCGGAGGCGCACGGGTTCGACGCGGGTCATGGTTGTTGTCGACGTCCTTGGTAAGCGGGCCCACTTCAACGAGTGCCACACCAGCCTCGGAGCAGTCGGAGCCGCCCGGTTATATTACCGGAACATGTGGAGGCACCACGGAACCCCCCAGAAGTACATCTCCGACCGGGGTCCGCAGTTCATCGCTGAGTTCACCCGGGAACTGTGGCGCCTCATCGGTATTGAACCCGCTACCCTCCACCGCTTACCACCCGCAGACCGATGGTCAGACCGAGCGCGTCAACCAGGAGCTCGAACAGTTCGTCCGTATCTTCACGAGCTACAAACAGGACGACTGGGATGAGCTCCTACCGGCGGCCGAATTCGCCTACAACAACCATGTCCACTCCTCAACGCAGCAGGTGCTGTTTATGACGGACACCGGCCGGCTCCCTCGGATGGGTTTCGAGCCCAACGGCATGCGCTCGGCCGACGAATCGGTCAACGAGCCCCACAACTGAATCACTGCTGGAGTGTCCGAAGCCAAGGCCGCGCTCCTCAAAGCCAAAGACGAGTTCAAGCTGTACTACGATCGCCGGCGCGTACCCGCACCGGAGATCAAGGTAGGCGACCGAGTCTGGGTGGATGCGTCTGACATCAAAACGACGCGCCCGTCTCCCAAGTTCTCGGATAAGCGGCTCAGACCCTTCAAGGTCGTACAGGTTGTGGGAAAAGGCGCGTACAAGCTCGAGCTCCCTCCATGGTACTCCCAGCTCCGCGAGCCCCCACCTATCCTCCAGACGGATGGAGACGAGAGGTGGGAGGTCGACGAGATCCTCGAAGCACAGGTCCGGTACGGCAGCCTCTGGTACATGGTGCACTGGAAAGGTTATGGTCCAGAGCACAATAAGTGGGTAAAGCACTCTGAGGTCTTCGCCAAGGACGCCATCGATGCCTACTATCGCCGCTACCCCAACGCTCCTCGCCGGATAGCCTCGGCCGCTTTCGACTCGCTGTCCTTCCGGAGGCGTGATAGGACCATCCGCTTTATACGTCGGGACGCTGTATTCCAAGGGGGGGTGATGTCAGGGGAACCCCCGCTTCGGACGGTTTTCCATCCGGACCCAATCCGGATGCTCCGGATGCTTTGGGCGCTTTGGGCGCTTTGGGCGCTTCTCCGGATGGTTTTCCGCCCGGCGCTCCGGACACTTCTGCGCCCTTCTATCCGACTGCCAAACCACCCGGGACATCTGTCCGCTCTCGTTGGCACATGCTGTGCGATCAGGCCCGCGATCATTGTAGATACCTCCGGACACGTGCTACTGGGTAGTTACCAACTAGTATATAAGGTTTTGCCTAGCGTGGGAATCCTCATCCTTTCTTCTCTTCGGATTCCCCCGCTAGGTGCATAGTATTTCCGCTCCTGTATTTTAGTACCTATATTTATTCTTCGGATTCCCCCGCTAGTTTCCGCGCCCTGCACCGAGCTTAAGGTTGCCCTTACACCATGCCCCCCGAAAAGACCTTGAAGAACGCGAAATGGACGGACCCCGAGGTCATTGCCTTGCTCAACACCCTCTTGGAGAAGAAGTCGAGCCACCAGAGCGGCAATGGTTGGAAACCCAGTGTCTGGCCGGACGTTGTCAAAGCTGTCCAACTCGTGAACCCAAACACAATTCCAGCAAAAGACCAGACAAAAGTGATGTCAAAAATCGATGATGTATGCTTTCTTCACACTACATGGCCTCTCTCGCTCCAGCTGTGTGTTAGCTCAAAAACATTCTCACATTTTACCTCTTCGTTGAAAAATTCAGTGGGACAGGATGGGATGAGGAGGAAAAGCATGCAGTGAAAACAACAGAATACATCAAGGAGTTTCTCGCGATACATGCTCATCTTGTACTCATTTTCTTCTTGCGGTGAAACTTCTGATGAGCTGACTATCAGACACACGGCAAGGATTATGCCCGCTGCTTCAAGAATCCTTGCCCGTTCTACTCTGAGCTCAACAAACTATACGACAATCTGAGGAATGGTGCAACTGGGGAGCATGTTGTCCATTTCCCGCACAAATCCAGCGGTGTCAAGAACAACAACCTGGCGGCTGCGGCTGCTTCAACCTCAATGGCAAAGGAACCGACCCCGAACGAGACGGCTGCTTCTGACGCGCGCACACCCATGCTTGCGCTAGGCAATATCCTGCCTGAGGGAGAGATTCGCGTGGATGGGGGAAGCTACGGCAGGGAGTATCCTGATGAACTGACATTGGTGCATCTTTCTTTCTTTCTCGTATTATCATATTCTGCTCTTACACCTCTGCAGTCCCCTGCGAAGCCGCCCACCAAACGCACCCACGCCGAGAGCGACAATGACGAGCCCAACGACCCTGCGGACCCAAAAGGCAAGCGCCGCCGTGTCAAGTCCAACTCGAGCACCACCAGCACGCGTGGGTGCAATGCCGACACAGCCAGCCAGCTTGCATGCTCGGTTGACAGCCTCTCTGCGGAGATGCTCAAACCCATTGTCACCATGCAGGACATCTTGTATGTTGACAATGTCATGCTGGTCCTGAATGACCCCACCACCAATCTCCTGCCTCCCGATCCACGCGGAAAGCTCTTCAACCTTGTCTCAAAGGCCCTCACCGCATCCCAGACCCAAGCACGGATTTTTATTCTCGCTAGTGATCATTCACGTCGTCGAGGAATCATCGTGGGGATACTCGAGGATGCTGGAGTGGAGGTCCCTGATGAATACTAGGTAGGTTTCCTCCCTGTGTACAAGCCATTCTGACCCAGCTCAGTTTGCTTCTCTGTGCTCCTCTCCGAACCACACTGTCCTTGCTTTCTTGACGCCGCTGTTCCCATTGTCACACGCACATATCATTTGCATCCCGAATCATTGTCCCGCAAGGTTCTACAGCATTGTAACCTCATTATATCCATTGTAACCTCAGTACTCGTATCATTAGCATCCAAGTCCCTGTATTGCAAGTCGCATATTGTAACCAATAAAATTGTTTTCATTGAAGATCTGGGTGCTTGAGCACATACATGTCCCACATCGCCTGCACTATTCTATCCCAAAGGGCGTCAGCCCTGGCCTTCTCTGTATTGTCCACTGCAGGTACGGCGTGTAAATCGTTGTTGTTGTTCGCATCGGCTGCAAAAAATGGGTGCCCTTCTATATTGTAACCTTCATCAACCTCAACATGATTCATAGGCTCGTGGATGCGCAAAAAGTTATGGAGTGCGGCAGCAGCACCAACCACCAGGGCTTGCTGATGGTAGCCAATCTCGGGTCGCGAGGTGAGGACATGGAAACAGTGCTTTGCGACTCCAAATATGTGTTTGATGACGTTGCGTAGCTGTGCATGCCGCAAATTAAACAATTCCTCGCAGATAAGTATGAGAGACCTACCGCTGTTTCCTGTGCTTCCACTCCTTCAAATGATATCTGATCCCGTGGTAGGGAGCCAAGAGCATGTCACAATTAGGGAACCCAGCATCAGCAAGGCAGTAACAGCCGGGTGGTAACGAGAATCTGTTTTGGCGTGCAAGAGTGAAAAGCCGACCACCTGCAGCGGCCCCCCCGTATCCTGTCATGAGATGCAGAAAGAGCATCTCGAAATCACAAGTTGCAATGCAATTCTGCGTGATGGTGCCATGTCGATCACGGTATCGAAGGATGTGTTGCTCGAGGGCGTAGGCCAGAACGTGGACTCTGTCGACAGCACTGACAGACCTGGTATTGGGGCACCCGGGCATTTATTCAAATCTGCTCGAGTTGCAATATACTATAATGTACTTCACTACATTACGACATCATCTCACAAGGGCTAATGCTGGCCTGAGCAGTTAGCTAAAAGGGATATAATGTGTCTCAAACCATTAGAAAGGTGCTGGACAACAATCCTGGTAAAGGGTTGAAGTGGGAAGTCGCTAATGGAGCAATCGTGGAAAGTGCCTTACCATCCTGGAAACGGATTGGGGCTACTGCACATCCCTGACTAAGGGCATATTACGAGGGGAACATCCTTCTGAACCAGAGGGATCATTGTTGGGCATCATCTGACGTCTCCAGAACTGCCAAGAGAGGGCTGGACTTGGTCGATCTACCAATTGACTAAGAAACCGTACTCGGGTACTGGGAAGCGGCGGCTATCACAATTTTCAGGACAAATCACTTAAGTGGTTCAAGGCGGAACTATTTGAGCAGATGGTTACCAAGGAGGGTAACGGAGTGCTGACGAGGAGGTCGGCTAAAAGTTGACATATCAACAATATCCCATCACGATTGTTCTAAGCGATGTAGATCTTGACTCATCATTAAGCTCGGCTCGTTGATGTTTCTTATAAATCTCTCTCAATTTACTAATTGCTTGATATCTGACAGGAGTTCATCAGCTAGCTGCCATACCACTAGTCATATACCCTGAACCCTATTGCTCGTTTGTATCAGTCTCGTTTATATTTAGAATCCTGTAACGTATTTAAGTGGATGGTTATGGGAGGAACACCAGTGAATCTCACCCCACCTGTTGGACGCGAAGTTACTAGACTTCACGCTTAACCGGTAGAGTAGTCATTCATTCGGAGACACCCAGAAGCTATACCAAGTTTTGTTTGTTTTCCCTGTTTGAATATTATCTGTGTTGGATTTGGATCTTTATAAACGACACGTGGACATATTGGATAAACGGAACGGTGAACGATGTGCTCCGAACTAAACCCAAACAACACACTTATCACCCAAATACAACCCAAGTCTTCCCGGAATAAGCGGTGAGGCCTACAGAAATAAGACTAGGATGGGAAATAGGCCGATCAGCGAGCGCAAGAGCCAAGATTCAGATGAGTGGTAGTCCCTTTACAGGTCCTAACAAGGTTGAAGGGAAGGTATGTGTTTCCCTTAGGAAGGTGAACCTTCACTACAAGATATCACCAGGAATTGACCTGAGCGATAATCGAGCAGTGGAAATAAGATGTTTAAAAGCTTCGCAGCTTATGAGACAGCAAGTGTTGAGAGTGGTGGTGGTGGTGGTGTCGTCCAACGACGTGCAGGAGACCTCAGATAGGTCGACGATATAACAATTCCAAACGATAGCAAGCCCGAAGCTTATTTCCCAAGTGCTGATGACGATAGCTGATGACGGTGACGGTAGCTGATTCCAAAACACAATTCGATTCCCAGATGATAGATAGCCTCAATCACGTCCAAGATGTTTCCAATACCCTATTCCTTATTCCAACTTAAGGTTTCCCGATGTTAAAGTCCAACGACAATACACACTGAGCCAACCCCAGAAATAGCCCAATCGCAAGCGTTCAGCCTACTAATACACGGGTGATTCTGTACCCCACTCGAGATAATGTCCTGACTACTTATGCAAACCCCAAAATCATATGCAAGTCCAAGAACGAAATAGAAATTAGTAAAATTGCCCGAGTTCCCCTTCCTCAGCCGTTTATCCGTCGGAAGGGCTCCCGCAAGCGTATTGCCATTGGTTGGTGAACAGGACGATCGTGATGTCCGCTCGAGCGGCGTTGGTCAGCCTAGGGGTTTGAAACCCTCAGTCTCTTGGCTGACTGATACCGAGTCGGTCGTCCTATTTCCCGCTGTCCCTGGTCCTCTCCCGCCTTCGTTGACCATCGGGTAATGTTCCCCTGGTCTCCAGCTCCTCATAGATACCCCTAGTGAGACTTGTCCCAGAAAGGGTTCTTATTTCCCCAACTCCGTCTGCTCAGAATAAGAACAATCCCATCAGATCTCCTTAGCCGACCTTCGCCAGTCCCGGAACTTCACCAGAACGTATATCCCTGGGCCTTGACGTCTATCACATGGAAGGTGCACGGCCTATTGGTGCAGAAATAAGACTATTCCCGCATGCCCTTGTTATCAGTATGTCCAGCTTATTCCATCGTGTGGGAATAAGACCAGAAATAGTCTCTAAAGAGGTTTGTGGGCTACACATTCCTCTACAGTTTTCGAGGGCGAGCACTGTCAGTCCGCAGGGTAGTTCCCTACCCCTTGTACTCGTTACTCTGTGATCACAACCCATCTGGCTATACCGAGACCGTATACCAGTCCTTAGAAATAAGCCTATACTGTAATCCGACTATTCCTGAAACGCGCAAAATGTGCGGTGTTTAGGTGTAGACGGATTCCAGACAGTTCAACGGACACGTGGAATATAAGGAAACGGATCGGACTTGACAATTGGTTGTAATCTCGCAAGGATTAGCAATCGCGGATACTATTTGGAATCGGGATTCATAAGAATCACTTGCTTTATGCATCGGAGTACTATCTCCAAACCTAGACCCACATCATACAAACCGTTGCACATAAATGTCGTCTGTCTATCCGCGATTGCGCCTAGAACGGATTCGAGCAAGTTTTATCTATACGACTTGTAGACCTGTAAAGTCTTGCTTCTCAAAGAGAACTAAAGTTCAAATTGCCACAATCTATACTGGATTGGAACCCCAAACTTGCACGAGGACTATAGTGTTTGAGTTGTTGTAGTCGCATTATCGAACCGCGTATTCATTTACAAGGTTTGTTTTGTGGTTATTTCACCGCCAGCCCCATAGTCAGTGTTTCAGTGCCACGGCAGTACTTGAAGAACGGATACCATTTTGGGTTATTACGAATGTGGTCTGGGGTTTTGTTGGCCGGGTCGTGCACATATTTCTCGTAGAATGTGTTGGTAAAGATGACAAGACCCTGATTCACGTATCAGCTGATAGTGTTGCCCGAGAGCTGAAACCATTCCTGAAGCTCCTGAAGCTGCCGTGTACCATCCAATATATGAAGATAGCCAGCTGTTCCTTGGCTGTCACGCCGTTGCAACTATCTGCAAGATCACCGGATGAAGCGAGTTCAGCCCATAGCAATGCAAATTGTAGAGCTGACATCCCGAGCTCACGTCGACAGTGATCCGGATGGCCATGCAAAACTTCATCCAACCATTTGCTGCCTGTAAGAATTGATGTGTGCATCAGACGAGGAGCTGGTCGTTCAAGGCCAAGCAGTTCAGACCCAAAGAAAACGACGGCAACGGCGGCGGAAGCAACAGCACAGCGAGTGCAGAGGATAGCAGCATCAATGTAGGGTTCGGGGTTTGGATTGGCGGCCATTTCGTGGTGAGAGTGGAAAGAGAGAGAGAGCAGATGTGTCAATTCAAGCGCAGTTCATAATGTGTTACATTATGTGACTAAATTTCTGAAGAATTTCTAACAGAATTTCTGGCGTGCCCGATCAGGCCCTTAGCCGATCTGTAAATTATATATTTTTTGCCCCCTAATTTTTTTTTTTCTTCTGGAATCCAAGTATTTGTTGCAGTTTTCCCGGGATATGATATAAATACACCTCGTGGATCAGTTATGGTCTAACTTGTGATACCCAAAACTCTGGAGGTTAATAGGGAATCTCAGCACAATTTCGGCTTCAATTGATGGCATCAATATCATTCCCGACGGCTCACAGATGTGTTCTACACATGTTCTGCACAGATTTAGCCCTAGTCCTTTGAGAGTGGGCATACTATACTTGAGGGCTCCAGAAAATCAGGATGCCCCCAAAAATCGGTTTTTGATCAAAACCAATTCCACTTCCCCAATATCTCATGATGCAGACAATCATTTCTCTCAGAAAAAAAAATCCAGCGTTTGGAATGTGTCTCAAGTTGTTTTAGAGACCCAGCTTGAGTGGAAGGGAAAAGGTGTATGCAACATAGAGCAATTGATTCCACATCAGGTGTCAAAAGTGCCATCAAAACCGGCATTGTCATAGCAGTAGCTCTCATTCCTCAAATAATCTGGAAACTTTTCAAGTTATGTCTCGTGAGTCAAAGAATGTCCCAGAGACCGATCTGGGCAAAAAGATTAGATTTTGCGAGAGGTACGGCCTGCCATCAAAACCGTGGACACATCGGGGGTTAGAATAGGATCGAGATGGTCATGTGTTGAGATCTCGTGGGAAAATCACACGTCATTGTTTGGCAGCCAATCGCAAACGTTCGGCAATGGCTCATCCGAAGAGACCCATGTCCTGTCGACACTTATACTGCTATCTATTTAGAGAAGCCAAAGCGCCCCCCCACTCCCTGCACCCTGCAACATGGCTAATTCAAGCCCAAACTCATTGACAACCGTCCTTGCAGCCTTCGGGGCTTTAATAGCCACCTCTTACGCCTACAACATCTTCTCCTTCCTCTATCTCTTCCTCTTCCACCGCAGCACGATCTCACGCTACCTCCAACCCGCCAGCTCACCCGCCACCTCCTCCACCTCTGAGCACCGCTCCTGGGCTCTAATCACCGGTGCAAGCGACGGCATCGGCGTGGGCTTTGCCCACGAGCTCGCATCCGAAGGCTTCAATATCATCCTGCACGGCCGCTCTCCCACCAAACTCGCCACCGTCGAAACCGCGCTCAAAGCCCGATACCCACACATCTCCACCCGTCTCTTCGTCCTCGACGCGTACCCGTGCAGCGTCCCTGCCATCGACGACTACGTCCGTGGCCTGGCGAAAGACGGCCTGTGCATACGCGTCTTGGTCAACAACATCGGCGGTGGCGCGCTCGTCAGCCCCACGTTCCGGCCGCTGGCACAGCGCACGGCCGAGGAGGTGCAGAAGCTGTTCGACCTGAACGTTGGCTTTCCCACGCTGCTCACGCGTGCGCTGCTGCCCGTCATGCAGGAGCCGTCGCTGGTGCTGAATCTCGGATCTTTTGTCTCTCACATCCCGGGGCCCTGGGTGACAGTATACGCGGGGTCAAAGGCGTTCAACATGTCATGGAGCAGGAGCTTGGGGGTCGAACTGCGCGCGGAGGGCAAGGACGTGGAGGTCATGGGGCTCGTGGTGGGTGAGGTGCAGTCCGGTGGGCATCCGGGGCCCGTGGGGCTGGTTATGTGCAGCTCCAGGACATTGGCGAGGAGCGCGCTGGATAAGGTTGGGTGCGGGAGGCACACTGTCGCGCCGTGGTGGAGGCATGCCGCGATTTTGGCGGCTGTGTTGTGCTTGCCCGAGGCGCTCTTGAACTGGAGTATGGTGCGGACGACCAGGGGCATGATGGAAGAGGAGAAGAGGCTTCTTGAAGTGGACAAAAGGAATCTTTGAGGTGTTTTGGGGAGGGACAAGTGTCAAGTGAAAAAAATCAGGGTATTGGATTCAAGACGCTCACCCACAGTACACATGACGGTGGATTCCGCACATTTATTATTGAGTAGTATGGGACAAGCCTGAGAGAATCAGTTCCAATTCTTTAGCGGCGAATTCGGTGGACTAAAGTCCAGGTCGGGATGAGCATCCTTCCGGCTTGCATCAGTTATACAATGCTGCAACAAAAACTAAGATCCCAACAGAACACCATTGTGATGAGACCCGTTATAAACACTAAATATGTGTGCACTGTTTCCGAATCCTACTCTTGTAGATGCAACGTTCGGAGAAAACGGACAAGTAAATGCCTTCGAACGGCATCAATTTCGTGGTTCGATTGTAAACGAATTGGCTTTCCATTGAAAATGTTTTCAAGTTTATAAATGGTGCCTGATACCCTTTATACGAACACTGCAAACAGCCCGTATACTTATATTAGTGTATGCCTATCCCTGAAAATCAGTACACAGACATACTAGATCTTAGTATGCACCTATTGGAATGTAGTATCTCAATGCACTAATATATAGTGCATGTGCTCATTTTTGTACTAATATACAGTGCTTTCCACTGCATATTAGTGCCTCGCGGTGCCGACCATGGTCCACCTAGCTTCCAACTAGCCGAGTATCAGCCAGAACCGTTACATTTGAATGGAAATGCCCCGCAAAGGTCAGATTACTTTCCGTTGGTTACATAGCTAACGTCTCCCCAGCCCTGGGGAGTCGGACACGAAAAACCTCTTTGCTATGCGATTGGCCGGGCTGGATGCCTTGTTCAGCGTCCTCGTGGACCCCACTGCATTCTTCACTCTCGAGATGATATGGGGCGCGAAGGTGGCGACTGGGCTAGGGTTCATGGCGTGGACAGCTACGTTTACGGTAATACCCGTTCCCGGATCGCTGACGGTACAGTCCATTCAAACGCACACTACCACGGATATAATCGTCCCAACCGTCAACCTCGCAAAAGACCCAACGGGTGGTCCCATCTATACTTTTAGTCCGATCCGTGAGTGGTTTAATCCTTTCCTTTACATGTTTCGTAACATATTGACTTCTGGTGAAGGGAGTTACAACACTGCGGGCCCGATCCCTCAGTCTGTTGCGAACAAGACTCTAATAGATCAGGATATCGCAACATGGACGAGTCCCTGCGGCGCGGGTGCGGACTATTCTTACAACCTAACATTCTTCGCACCTTCGTTCAAGTGCTCAGCGTCAACGAGCACCGCTGTCCAGGCGGTTGTTCCGATTTGGAACGTGCAGGCTCTCATCAAGGGAACGGATACCGACACGCTCAGCGTGCAGTACCTCAGCGACCTCGAAGGAAATATCATATCAAAGACGAACTGCACCTCGTTCAACTCGACGTACAGCCTCGCTGTTGCGTACCACGACAACCAGCAAAAAATCAATATTCTGAACATCACCCTGGGGTCCACGTTCGGGACGAATGCAACAATAATTATCGACGACGGGCCGCACACGCCTAACCCAACCGATCCTGGTACGATCCGCACACTCGCATGTCTATCGTTGCGTCCCCATCCCCCGCGCACGTCTCCTAGACTCTTCCTAGGCATGTCCTACACCGCTCGGCCCTCGTCGCTCAGGTCGACAAAAAAAAAGAGAAGATAAACACGGGGAAGGGGAAAAACAACGCACGAACGCAGACGGCTGGGCGGAAAGCGACAGCCCGGCGGCATTCGCAATGCACCCGACATCCTCCATTCAAGAAAAGCGTCATAGGTGCGGTCTCGTGCCCCAGCGCTTCGTTTTCCACAGAACCCTTGCTTTCTTTGGATAGCCGAGCAGCGAAGGTAGGTCTCCGCGGGTGCGATACTCAACGACCCACTATACATCCCCGCCTAGCCCACGCCGTCCCTCCACAATAAGCACGACGTCTGGCGGTGCACCCGCCCCGGTCATGTCCCATTCTATCCCCCTTCTGGTGAGTCGCGGTCTCTATCGAACCGCGCGTGACTCGGAACCTATGCACGGCATACGCATGATGAAGATCTGCGCACCAGCCAAGGTTCGCGCACCTCATCCCGGACAAAACAAGGAACGGCAAAGTACATTGCAAGATCCATCGCGCACGGGCAGTACGAGCGGAGTACACTGAATCGCGCAGCGGAAGGACTAAGCGGTCGCGCCCGCCCAGCCCCTTCCCCCTCCTCAGCTCCCCAAGAGCGTCCGACGCACGAGGACGTGTGCGGCCGACGAATACGGCTCGGACTGCGAGTATGCGGGCGGATAAGGGCCCCTGAGACGCGCTCCGAAGAAGAGAACAGGTACTGGTCAAGCGGAGGACGGGGGGGAAGCTGAAAAGGCAGAAGAGCGTGTGGGGGTGCGTATTTGGGCCCATATCCAGGTGGGGGGATTCGAGAATGGATGGCAGCGATAGTGAGAGCCATGAACATCATGATATAGAGATGACGCTAGCGAGCGAGGAGGATAGTACGGCGGCATCGTCCGCCCTAGGCATGCATATTGTCATCCGCGAGCACAGCGGACGACTCGTAGCACACACGAGCGAGTTGTGTTGTTTGTGGTCTGGAAACCGGTTGGGGCGGTAGATGATGTGCGGGGGAACGCGCACATCGAAGGGAAGGACGCCACCGCCTTCCACGACAAAGGAGGAGAACGCAAAGCTCTTCGTGAAACCGACGCTTGCCTGAGAAACGGCGGGAGAAAAGACGGTGTGGCGGTGCACGGAACAAACCGGTCCGCTCCCTTGGCTTCCGCTATCATCTTCAAATCCTGGGCTCCGCACATTTCCTCACGGCCACAAGCTTCGGGGTCTTTGCGCCCGCTCTGCATCCATCCACAAAATCCTCAATATTCCTCTGTTGCTCCCTGAGGACCAAACTCGTTCTGCTCTTGGTTTCTTTCGTGCTTTCGAGGTGGCCGGCCGTTTCATTATTATGATATTTTTTCTGATTTTCTCATTCCCGCTTCTCTCAATTGGAATTTGCTCTGACCCTGCATCTAACGAATTTGGCGCGATGCGGCTTTTGACTTTCAAAAGGCACCATAGTCTCGGCACACCTTCTCACCCTGCGTCAGCATCGACCCAGCCTCCAACCTAAATCCAAGACGAGTACTTTCTCCCGTCGAATCCTGCGTGTAATTTGATAAATTCTTTTGTCTTTTCGACGTGTTATCAATCCGAATCTGTTTTTCTTTTTCACTGAGGCTCTGATGGCTCTCTGGCCGCGCTGTACCTGTTCTTTTCCATGACACTGGTGAGGTATCCGCGTCATCTCTTCGGTTTTTAAATCTTTCGTCCTGCATATCTCTCTCCGTGCCCGAACTCTTGGAACATCTGCATTCCTTTTATTTCGTTCAGCCGTCTTGAGAACGCTGATCTTCATCTTCACTCCCATGGGGACGCAGCTTTCAACAGTCGCAACCTAAATCCAAGATTCAGAGTACTTTCCTCCTTGCAATCTTGAGAATTCGTCGCGATGCGGCGTTTGGCTTTCAAGAGGCGCGATATTCCGGGTACACCGTCTCGCCTGCCCCAATCTTCAACCTAAATCCAAGGACCAGTACTTTCTCCAGTCGAAGCCTGGTTGTAATCTCAACAAGTTCTTTAGGCTTTACGGAGTCGCGGGCGATGCGAGCCCTTTTCCCTCTTACTGGGGATCTGATCGCTTTCTGGCTGCGCTTGTACCCATTATTTTCTTTGATACCCGTGAAGCAGCCGCACTATCCCTACGCGTGTACGTCTTTCGTCGTCACGG